>JAGFPH010007225.1:10404-34490 GCA_018207615.1 Philaenus spumarius | reverse complement strand
GAAGTGTAGATTCTACATTAAAAAGAAGTGTAGAAACTACATTAAAAACAAGTGTACATTCTACATACAAAAGAAGTGTACATTCTACATACAAAAGAAGTGTACATTACTCATAAAAAAGAAGTGTATATTCTAAAAAATGTGTAGAATAATAAAAGCTACAAAAAATCCATATTTTTATTTTTACTATAAGATTGCCTTAAATAATTTCCATATGAAAATAAAATTATGACGACGCTCAAGAAAAACTACACTCGATCTTCTTTATTATCCGGTTTTTAATGTACGTATCTAAGATAGGTGGACAAACAATATTAATTTCTATTTCTATTAATGTTTTAACATTTTATTATGTTTTAAAATTGTATATAAAATTTACGAACATATATTATTCCAATACTATAAAATATGACAGTTGATATATTCCTTGCTTCAATAAAAATGTTGACTTATACCTGTTCTATATAAAAAAATGAGAGTGTTCATTGTATTTATCTTACAATAAAGTTACATCGTTGTTTTATATTTCGTGCAAGTTAGACAAATGATGATGGGAAGTGTTATAATATTCTCAAAATACAATCTTAATATCTTTATTCGAAACCCGAGCCTTAGCGTATGGCTTCGTCACCTTGCCTGAACATTTTAATGAAAACACACAACAGTATACTTTATTTATATATTACATCCAAAAGACATATATATGCATAGGTTACATGCAATATAAACTAATATTAAAACTATACAATCACAATACAATTTACACAAAGATAAGAAATTATAACTATATCAACTTAATAAAATCCAACTTGAAGAAAGGACTTCACAAAAAATCTCTTTTTTACTCAAACGCGTTTCAACGACATTTAGTCATCTTCAGTGATAAAGGAGCTGCAGTGGATAAAGTTGCTCGTCCAGACTGTTACAGTTGGCTTCGTACCTAGTTACAAACGTTTCGTTTAATTAATACTCTATTCGAAATACCTGTCTACGAAAAACTTGCATAGAGCTGAAAATGTCTAAGCAGCTAGCAAATTCTATACCAATGGTTCCGGTTTGGTTTTTATACGACTTACCGTTCGGACACAACAAGCATCTTGCAATATTTTTGTAAATATAGGGTCACTTCGGCTGTCAGCAACCCGTGGCAACACTTAAGATGTAGTACCATCTCGTCCCAGTGCTATATCGTCCAATATTTGATTTCCTAAAAAAAGTGCCATCTCGTCCAGCTCAGTTTTACAGTTGATAAAACACACTCATTAGTGCCATTTCGTACTCGTGAAAACTTTACAAGGGTTAAGGAACGCAACGAAGGTAGCCGGAGGTCTATGACCCCTGTGGTTGTGCGTCCTCGCCTAGCTCTGAATATCCCGTGGAATCTCACCCCTCTCCCTCTTGTTTGTAGCCTACATACATAATGAATACTAACCTAACCTAACCTAACCAACCTAACCTAGCCTAGCATAACCTAAGCAACCTAACCTAACCTAACCTAATATTTATTGGGATGCGTTCCAATCAGTTGGTATGCTACAGCAAGGGGCTATGAAACTATTCGGAGGGAAATATCCCGTACTTTTGTCAGGTAGAAAATTGTTGAGTTTGTATGTGGCCGACACCATTTGACAAAGCTTAATAAAAAGAATTAAACGTTCCAATAGTTTGTGTAGACCTGTCAAGTAAACAATATCATAGGTTTTTGGACGAGATGGCACTAGTTGCCGGGTAGAGAATTAACCCCCCGTTCTACGTTCGTGGAATCTGGACGAGATGGCACTTGGGCGAGATAGCACCTGGACGAGATGGCACGACACCACGCTCAATAGGGGTTCTTTAGTTGCTATGTTCAAATAAACGCTTAAAATATATTAGTTTTTATACGACTTAAAATGGAAATGCACTAGCTGCTTGAGGATGGAATGAAGCGAGAAAATGTTGTAGAAGGTTAGGCATTATTTAGTATTGATATTTATTTATTTTCAGAAGTAAAATTGTATGCACAAAATATATAAACATAAAATGGTCAACATATTATTTTAAATTGAGGCGGTTTCCGAATTGGATGTGCCCTTTTTCCGGAAATCGTTTTAAAAGATCCGCCATGTTCTTATGAATAGTCACAGCAAGTTTGGTACAGATATCTTTACTCTGTGGTGAGATAGAAACTTTTTTTCAAACCTGTGCACGCATATTTTTGCTTGTCATTCGTCTGTTTGCTGGTTAATGCTTAGTGTTGCTAAGGCTGGTGAGGTTATGTTTTCTTTTTAACTGTGTTGTAGGCATACCTATTTTCTTAATAAAGTATTATTTTTCATTCTTTAAAATGGATCCACCTTTAAAGAAGAGAAGGATTGTTTACAGTGATATAAGTACAAAATGCGAAGAAAGAAAATTAAAGAAAGTGCGAAGTGAAAACACATTAACACTAGTAGTAATGTTGTTGATTCCAAACAGTTCAATCTCGTGACTGGATGTTGTAATGACAAATTCTTTAATCTATTTTCTCTTCAGGAGCAATGCAATCTTTTTGATTTTTTCTACAACGGCCAAGACAAATCCCTCCAAGATTCATTTTTGTCGTCTTGCATGACGAAGTCAGGAAACTTACAAGCTAAGCCAGACCAGAAAAAACCTAGGCTTAATACGTGGGCTTATACCATGAAAACTGATGGAGTTCCCCAAAAGGTATGTCAAAAGTTTATTCTTTCATTGTTCGGCATATCTAAAAAAAGGCTGAGAGTAATCCAGTCAAAAATCAGTGACGGGGTAAGCTTTGAAGAGAGACGGGGCTGTCATAACAACAGACCTCACAAACTAAAAACTGACGTTTTGGAGGTAATGACTCAACACCTAGAATCTATACCAAGTGATCTGAGTCATTACAGTGCACATAAAACAAATTTCAAATACTTTGAATACCCTGACCTTAACGTTAAAATACTTTACGAAAAATTCAAAGATTTCTATAACGAAAAGACAAATACAGCCCTGCGAATGTCTTATGTAAAGTACTTTAAACTGTTCAAAGAAAAATTTAGATATGCTTTTGAAAGACCTAAAACTGATGTCTGCGATTATTGCGCAGACATGAAGGAAAAGCTGGCTCAAAATCCTAATGACCCCTGCAAGACAGCCTTTGGAGTTCATAAAAGGAAAGTCGCTAAGCGTCTATCGTTAAAGAAAGAATTCATTTCAAAGGCAAAAAATGAGGAAACTGATCATCTGGTTGTTGAATTTGACTACGGCCAAAATTATCAAATTCCCCGCCTCAACGTCAACAGCCAGTTTTATAAGCGGATGCTTTGGCTGTACCCGTTCAATATCAATGTCTACAATGATGATTCAGTTTTTCTTTATTGTCACATGGAAAACCATGCAGGAAAGAATGGAAATTCTGTTGTTTCGTTTCTATACGACTGCCTTAAAAAACTTCTAAGTAAGCCTAGTTTTTCAAACATCAAATCTGTTGTCCTCTTGTCAGACGCAACAGGTGGCCAAAACCGGAACACCACTGTTACTAAGTTCTGTGCCTGGTTTGCGAAAGTCCATAATTTGGAAGTTGTTCATTTGTATCCGGTTCGTGGACATTCGTTCATTCAATGTAACCGAAACTTTGGTATTGTACGAAACAAAGTTAAGAATAAAGAAGTGATTGGGTCAGCACGTCCATGGCTCGAAGCGATCATCATGTTTCGAGCTAATCCCTCCCCTTTTGAAATGATAATTTACAAAAGCTTGATTAAGGACTGGGAATCAGCTCTTACCCCATTCTTTTTTAAAGAACCTCTTTCTAAAAACAAAAAATACACTATTATGAAGTTCGTCATCATGAAGTACACCAGTTCAGGCAGCATACTATGCTCCGAGAACTTTGTTCCCATGTACTCTCCATTCAAGTACCTTTCCACCATGAACACAGACTTATTAAGAAGTATAACTCTTCAACCAGTACCTTCAGTTCCTATTTCTGAAGCAAAGGAGAAAGATGTAAGAAGTCTCCTGAAGTTCTTGCCTCAAGAAGACAGTGATTGGATCGAGTTCGTCCTAAATGAAAAAAACTGATAGGCCTACTGCTTAGACCTACATTGTACATAAGTCTTCTAACTTAGATTTTTTCTTTTTATTAGTAGCCTAATGCAATTTTTACATTTAATTGTCAAAAATAAAGTGTTATTCCAACATAAATTTTATTTTGTAAGCTTTTTTTTATTTTTGGAAAAAGGGCACATAACAACAAATTTTGTATCATTATTTTGAAAATGACATGAAATAAAATGAATAAAATGTGTGTTGTCATAGCAACAGTCACACTTCAAACTGTCAGGAAAAAAACTTATATCAATAGTACAATTAGGTTTCATACAAACTATTATGGAGTAAATTTTTGGCCTTGATTTTCTTAAAACAACAAAAAGGATTATGGGCCCTTCTTCCGGAAACCGCCTCAATTTTATAGCTTTAGAATCACACGAACGTCTGATGTGCAATTACTGTGTGTGTATATATATATTCACATATGTATATATAAACTTTCGCTTACCAATAAAAACCTAATCAGTCAAAACGTCTACCCGTACAGGAATGCAGGACATGCTTTTAAATTCAGTACACCATTTGGCTGCCACTTACTTCAAAATACTTCCTACGAAAAGACATTTCGTTAAACAAATCAAATCAGCAACAAGATGGGGATGTTGTTTCCGGACTGCAAAGGAAATGAAAAGATTTAATCTAAAGACAAACAGACCTGCTTTGGCAATAAGCCAAGAGACACAGACTGTTCTACCTACTGAAAAATAAAACCATTTATTTAAAACTACATTTTCATTTAAATAGAACACGTCTCAAAAGGTGAATGATTCTATGTAATGAAATTGTATAAATTGTTAATTTCTCACTATTTAAGCATTTCTTATAAGTTATACTCAAAATGTAACATAAATACAAAACCAAAAGGAAAATTTGATCGGAGTAGTTCCATTAAAGAAGTGTTAGTCTATACTAATATTATAAAGATGTAAAATTTGTTTGTTTGTTTGTATGTAGAGGGAATCTCTAGAACTACTGAACCGATTGAAAAAATAGTTTTACCATTAAAAATCTACACTATCCCTGAGTAACATAAGCCATAATTCATTTTGATATAACATTTTTTATTTAAATATTTGTAAATTTAGTCGGTAAAAATTCTTAGGTTAGGGTCCTGACTGATGAACTAATACATATTTCTTGCATTTATTTACATCCATTACCATAGCAACCGATTAAATAAAATAACAGATAAAACAGTCGTTAGCTCTAATATTTCCATTAACAGATGATTTCAAACTTTGAAGCAATTATTTATGTTTTTAGCTTTTAGGTTAGATTTTTTATTAAAGCGCAGACCTGAGTCTTGCTGGTTCTTTTAACCTTTATTATAACTGCTGTTATAAAATATTCGAAATAATTTGATTTAAACATTTAACATTATTCACCATCTTAGCTTTGGGGCTATTATTGATCCTACACTTTTATTATAAAGAAAACATAACATGATTGTGTGTATAGAAGGTTCCAACGGGGTTGGCGTGCGGAGCACTCAGAGGCTTTCCCTACTTATTCATATTTTGCAATTCTGAATGTCCTGATTAGCCCAAACGTTTTTACTGTGAACACTTTACATACAGCGTTTACAAGAACCTACTTACTGGTAAATATTCAGATCAGGTTTGGTCTCAGAAGAGTTTTACAAATGTAGATATTTGTATTTAAAATGTGTCACTGACAAATTTGCGAACATTATAACTGGTTCACACGTCAAAGTATTTGCTTTTTTTTACGCAAGAAAACAGTTTTTAATGTTTCTATATCCTACACTATTAATTAGTAAATAATAAAGCAATTCAATTTAATATGTTTAGTTGTCAACGCGTTTCAACGTCAAAGTCGTCAACTTCAATGATACTTTGCTACAACTAGTATTGTGACTACTTGTAGCTAAGGTTTGTTGAGGATGACGTCTTTGTCGTTAAAACGCGTTTAAGAAATAAAAGTATTCTTTTAAAAATGTTGATATTGAAGTTGCGACGATCCGCTGTCTTCCTCCACCACCGAAAGCCACCCACTGACGATCTGACCAGCTCACTTTTTCAATCGCCGCCGCAAGAAATTTGTCCACTATCTTGCGGACAGTTTTTCTTACTATTTGAAAAGAAGTTACGTTAAAGTTTGTCTTATAAAGAACCTCGACTCTTGTCAGGGTCGTACATTTGGAGAACTTTTTACCCTTTTTATAACAAGTAATATTTTTTAACTATATTTATATATGTACACATAGACTACGATTATCATCGGGTTCAGGACTACTATTATTATAAATAATAAGAATTTATATACTTTGAACAGAGCCAACTGGCTTCTGGATTTTTAATTATTATTCAAGCAAAATTATATACACTATTTCTGAATAATTATTCAATGCGACATTTATGTGAAAATTTTATAATTACAAATTAAATATATTCCTTATTCTATACCTCAGAATTATGACAAAATTTAACAATGTTATATGCAATTTATAACGAAGACTGCTGTGAGAGATAGATAAAAAAGGACTTTAATATTTATAAAACTTAATTACGTTATTTCGAAATTAAAATAAACAAAATTTCTACTCGGGCCAACGATGGAATGTATGCTTGAAAAGCTATCACTGACTCTAACCTTATGCGAGTTTATATAGCGTTCCCCTTGGAGTTCCGTTGGAGTCTAGGAGTTACTGCTGACTCTTACGCCAATGACGTGTGAGATATAACCCTGAATTAAATTACACGAACTTCAGAGTTGTCCTAGGCTCGTCGGCAGTCGCTCGGTCCCTGCCCTGACAGTCTTGTTGATCGTCTGGTTTCCTCCAGGGTTCGAATAAATAACCCTTACTTGGATAAGTCATGCTGTAGTCCTGAAGGCTGTGACCGTCTCTATTGTGTTAGGTTACGTTAAAATAACCATTGGTTCTTCACAGAACGAGAATACTGTTTATTGCATACAAATATTCTGCGTCCTGACTCATTAATCTAAAGCATTAAGACAAATTTAATAAAACGAGTAGCGTGGTGACTTCCTCGGAGTACGTTATTAGACTGATAATTTGAACAGCAGCTTTTAGGGTTCTCCCTTTCGAGTGAAAATTCTATTGCCATTTAGTTCAAATAAATTCCCTTCGTTTCCCTTACTTTAAAGGTGATTATCTTCGTTGATTCTTGAAGGAGAATTTTTTAATTATTTTTCCTGATCTCAAGATAATTACTTTTATTAGTTACTAATTAAATAAATTTTAATTACGATGATTTATTATTATTCAATGTATAGTATGTATTTAAAGTTGTTACCAGCATTGGCTAGTGGGCGGAGTCAGCTTATCTTGTGTCGGTTCAAACTAATTCCTGTCCTTTCGAAGAAATAATCGTGTCATTTTTGGTCAGTCAAAAATGCACTAGTTTTTACTGATTTCCTATAACTTCCGATCCCGTAGCTGGATTCTGGATATCTCTTCGGTTTGTTGTTCTGGACAATTTCTGGATCATCAGCAAACTCGAATTGAAGCTGTACGACTTCCGGTTCGGTATCTACTATTTTTCTCGTTTTCCGCACTTTCCCGTATCGCGCTTTTCCGCGATTTCGGTTTTCCGGCTCTTTCTCTTAATGTTATTTGTCCCTATAGACCCGACGATTGTTTTACTGTTTTTCTTATATCTCTTTCACTTTTAGTTCTCGAGTTCTGACACTTTTGGTTTCCCGAAAAAATTCATTTTGGGTACATTAATTATAATGGAGTTATTTTATTATTTATATCTATCTCTCTGGAGCCTTTATATTACCGGTTATCATATTTTGACAATTGCCGTTAATGTAAACTGAGTTTAGGCTTTTTAGGCCTATACTTTCTATTTTTACTGAAATACGTTAATACTCTTGATCTATTAACATTATATATTCTAATTTTATTTAGCTGTTATTATATTTCATTGCTATTAACATTAATTCATTTTAATTTACCTTTTATTACTTACTTTACTTTCAATTAGATATTTATTCTTCAAAATTCAATAATTATCAAAATCTGTTTCTGTTAACTTTTAATGTCGTTAATTATCTATACATTACACTTTTTACTTTTTTCAAATTTTCAAAATTACCAATTTTGTTTTTTTGTGTTACTTTTGTTTTACGCATAATTTTAACACCTTTCATTTTATCAACAAACTTTACTTATATAAATTGATTCATTTAATTTCCTTTATACAATGATATGAAAATATCAACTATTGTTTAATATTTAATTTTTCTATTGTTTTATTGAACCTGCCCGGGCCATTATACATTTGGCCTGAACGAGTCGTTCTGGACCTTGCCTTCTAGGCTTGTCTAACACTGAATAAGCCTGTCTTAAAGACTTAGTAAATTTTACGATTTATTTTAGAAAAAATTAGTTTTAATAATTTTTGACTTGCGCGAGCTGAGCGAAGCCAGCCCGTCGCAAAGTGTAAAATTCTATATGCGCACCTAGTCTAAAAATGTTGGGTGCGGTGAATCGGATTTTACCATCACGCATTTTCTGAAACTCTCTATTCCGTCATGTCTATTGGCAATACCTCTGAAACGGATATTGTGCTTCCTCATTTCGTAAGTTGTTTAAAAAAATAGTTTACTTTGTAATACCTCTAAAATGGACATTATGCTTCCCCATTTCATAAATTGTGTTTTTATTCAATATTTTCTATACTTTTGAAGTGTAAATCAGAATATCGCCATAGAAGTTTACACTTCTCCCGTGTGGTATTAAGCACACCTGGATTTTTTAAATTATTTCTTCAATTCATTTTTATTATGTATAACAGAGTTATTGAAAAAATACGAAAAAATAAGGGACACATTTGTATTTTTACAATTTCAGGTTCTAGTAAAATTTTAGTGTTAAAGTCAACTACCAAAGAAACAAAATTGTGTTTATGTTTTTTTAACTAGAGGTGCCATTTGAGGAATGGAAAACTGTTTTGTCGTTAAAAAAGGGTTTGATACTGTTTAAATTTTGTAGTTAAATCGCTTATTTATGAAAGGCCTATTGTCACTTTTTTCAATAATTAACTTTTGTGTAAAAATGTTATCTTAATGCTTCCATACATTGTTTGTTTATGAAAGGTCTCTTCTCCCATTACTCCAATACTGTCGTTAGACCACATGAAATATGAGTTTATTTAAGAAAGGCATCTTGTCTCGGACAAGAGGATTATCATAAAAGTGTTGTGGCTCAATTGGGAACCAGCTGTTTTTTGTTAGATTAGTTCTGTTGTGTTGGTCACATTTGTTTTCTGTCTTAGTTTTCTTAGCAATCTCAGCACTGAATTTGTATTTACAGTTACACTGTGATTGTGCGAAGGAGTTTCGTTTTAGTTTTACGTGAAATATTTGTTTAACGTTTCCTGTTGTGTTAGTGAAGTGAACAATGTCAGATAGTGAGGGTGAATATGCTAATGAAGCTGATTTAGATGTATGTAAAAAGCGTAAGAAAGGTGTTCGTAGGCCTATGAGCTACAAAGTCAATCGAAAAAAAAAAGAATTCATAGACATGATTATGTTAACGATAAAGGAAACATTGTGGAAGTCTGGAAATTGGGAATGCCTTGCACGTAAGTAGGTCAATGCTCTATTAACAAATAGTCTAACATTAATTAAGTTGTCTACAGGCTTCCGATCAGAGACCATTCTTATTTAACGTGTGACAGGGATTTAGGTCTAGTTAAAAGGAAATTGAGGAAACAAGACAGATACTACACCGTAAAAGAAGTTGCATCTATGAATTTGTCCTCAAAACCAGGTAATGGTTGATCTTGTTCAAACAGAAGATATTTTGGATTTCCAAAAATGGTGGCCCCTATTTTAAAAAAAAAAAAAAAAAAAACTGCAGCTTCTGAAGAAAGTAAGAAAGGAAAAAGGAGTTTTTTTACAGTTTCAGTATACCATGATTTTATCTTTGAAAAGTCAAGAAAAGGAGAAGTCTCAGCATCTGACTTCATTCATGGAATTAAGAGGAAACGTTCAAGTTTATTCCCTGCAAATAAGATTTGGACAGTTTACCAACGCAAAAAGCATACGAAGAAAACAGGCCAACCCGCGAAGAGAAGATTAATGATTCGAAAAAGATTTTGCATTATGTACCAAGGGAACATATCTGGTTTTACGATGAGATATCACTATGGCCGACTAAAAAGAAGGACCGAAAAGAAATTTTAAAAACACAAAAAGTTGACTTTTATGTTTGTAGTAACTACGTAATCTTTGTATCGCTATTCTGACTAATAAAAATTGTATATGTATTTTAAGATAGTTTGTAGAGTATATAAAACATGTTTTTTATTTTATTTTTAATGTAAAATAACAATTTACTTTGAGAAAATCAACTGAATTATAATTTTGTTCACCTTTGTTTGTAAAATGCCTTTCAAAAAATAAAAAAAAGATTAAAATGTTAAGACGAAATTAAAAAAAAAAAAAAAATTGAGAGTTGTGATAATATCTAAAATCGAAGTAAATATTTTAAATGATTTTTTTTAAGATGTCTAAGAAATAAACAGTTTTTCTTCGTTTACCAAAAATTTGCATTTTGTGAAACGAAATAAAAGTAAGCGATTCAGTTGAGAATAGCTTTAAGTATTTTAAACGAAATTTGGGTAATATGTGACGATAGTCTTCAAGTTATAAATTAGGCTAAGTTAAAAAAAAAGAAAGTAAATTGTGTGCTTAAGGCTAAACAGTACAAAAAAAAGTTGTGTTTTTAGCCCAATAGATAGCAGCACTGTCGTGGCCAAATTAATTTTACTGATTACTCATTTATTTTTTATCCGATTTGAAAAAATTAAACTGTTTTGTAATCAGTATAAAGTTGTTAAAGGCGCTATGCTTTCTAATTTTCGAAAACATTACTTAATACATTTTTACAATTAATAACTTTTAAAATAAGTCAAAATTTGACTAAAACAGGTAGTCATTTTTAGGGCAAATTTTTTTGAATAATTTTAAAGTTTATTTCAAACAAATCGGTTGAACGGTTTTGTCAGAAACGCGTTTTTAGTTCCAACGTTGTGTCACTCGTTGAACAGCTAACTGACACGCGCACGCACCGACGCGACGCGACGTAGCGCCTTCTCTCTCTCTCTCTCTCTCTCTCTCTCTCCTCACAGGCACATACAACCCATCCTCGCGGCTCGCAGCTCCCAGCTCCCAAACAACACACAGCCCAAGACGTTTATGATCCGTTTACGTTTTTGTGCGAAATGATGAAAACGAACAAATAAAGAAATGTAATTCAAATGCTCACCAATAGTTAAAGAGTGTATCTCCTCTGTTGATGTAAACATATTTATGTAGCCAATTTCATCTAACTTATGTTTAATTTAATTATAAGGTGTGTTAAACGTTTTTAATCTGTGTATTTAATTTAATGTGTCTACAACTGTTTAAAATTAATTAATTAAAATGAATTAATCCTGGGATCGAGACAAATAAATTTCACAATACAAAACTTGGTCTACTGTACTTTGTCGTCTGACTGTCTGTATGTGTTTTTTGCAAAATAATTCATATCTACCGAACGGATAAACCGATTGAGTTCAAACTTGACATGAAGTTGACCTAGCAATGATCTATTTAAAATAAATAATGCGTTTTAAAATGGCGACTGTTTCGAAATTTCAAACCCAAATTACCCAAAAACGGTACATTTTAACAAAAAAATGTCACGACATCTTTTTTATAGCTCTTTTGATTTATCATCGGATAGTGTTACTGTAAAAACAATTGGATGACGGATAATAGTTATGTTAAAGAGCCGATACAGAATAAAAAGGACTACAAAAAAGATGACTTGAAACTTTTTATAAAAATGTACGGTTTTTGGGTATTTCAGGTTTGCAATTTTTTAACAGTCACCATTTTAAAACGCATTAATGGATATAATCGCTTATTTTACTTAAAATATATCATTGTTAGGTAAACTTTATGTCAAGTTTTAAGTCAATCTGTCAAACCGTTCTCTAGATACAAATAATTTAGTGAAAAACAAAATGGCCGCTATGGAGAAAACCTGGGAGAAAACAAAGCGTTTCCGGACACATGTCCAATTGATGTGTTTTCTAATTCTTATGTGCTGAATCATATCCTAAAATATTACATAGTCATTACGAAACATTTTGTATATACAAGAAACATATCTTAGTAAAAGTATGCAAAACATACCAATATTGTGGTTACGTATGCTGAATTAATATTTTATAACAACCAAGTGGGACGAGCAGGAAAAACAATACATGTAATGCTCTTCAACAATATATGGGAAACAGAAGCATTTCCCGGTGAGAGTCGTCACTGAGCGAGCGCGTGGCGTGATGAATTTGTTTGATGGCGCGCGGGTTGGGGGGGGGGGAATACGCGCGAAAAAATACTAGAGATAAACCTTGCAAAATCGATTCCGACGGAACCACCGGTTCGATCTTCAGTCTGAAAAATTATTAATTTATTTCTCCATCAAATCTTCAAAATGACTACCAGTTTTTCTTTAAAAAAAATTCCTTTTAGCAGTTACAAAGTATTTTTTTTTATTAAATAAAAAATAAAAAAAATCGTTAGCATAGCGACTTAAAGATACATATTAGAAGTACAAATCAGTTATCAAACCAATTTTTACTCAAACGGTAAGCGAGTAATCAGTAAAATTAATTTTCATAATTTTGAAGCGCTACGTGGCGGCAGTATTGGAAACTACTGCCGGGGTGTTTATCCTTAAGACCACACGGGAGAAGTGTAAACCTTTTAACACAATTTACGAAATGATGAAGCACAATGTCCATTTCAGAGGTATTACCAATTAAACCATACATTGTGTTTACATTAACGGTTTATGCCTATGACGTAGGACAATCTGTTACACTTATATACCCAACTAAAATACATACTAAAGTAGCAATACGTTCCTGGCCTAACCGGGTAAGGCGCTAGTCTTTGGTGATGGACTCTGCTGGTTCGAATCTCGGCAAGACCAAAAATTTTCAAACAGACGGAATAGAGCGTTTCATAAAACGTGACGGTAAAATCCGATTCACCCGCCTTCAAACATAGCGCCGAGGCGCGCTTATAGAAGTTTACA
Source organism: Philaenus spumarius (assembly GCA_018207615.1). Classification (NCBI taxonomy): domain Eukaryota; kingdom Metazoa; phylum Arthropoda; class Insecta; order Hemiptera; family Aphrophoridae; genus Philaenus; species Philaenus spumarius. The sequence goes on along the minus strand of JAGFPH010007225.1, from coordinate 21,307 downwards.
AGCATGTTCATTACACAGGGAGTACGACGAAACAAAATATTCTCAATAAAATAAATCACATACCTTAAATTTAAGTTGCAAGCCTTTTCTTGTATTGCACCATATAACACAAATTAGCACTTTCTAAAGGCCCATAAGTGAATTTATGAAGCAGTTTGAGATTATTAAATAAACTTTTTTTTGTATTATTAGTAAAATCGATTTTAGAATATCAGTTTGGTAACCATAATACTCAGTTTGTAAGGATTGTTTTTTTGACTTTATATGCAAGGCCATAGCCAGGAGAACTTATCGGGGGGGGGGGGGGGGGGGGCATGTCAACCCCGGGGGTTTTTAATTGAACCCTTTTAACATGTCACTAAGGACGCACATGTGAGCTTGAAACTAAACACTATGAGAAGCGGCTGACGCACAGTGCATTGCACGCCAACCTCATATTGGATTATTTTCAATACACAATCCATTGCGTGCTTCGCACGCCAACCCACGTATTGGGATTATTTTCAATACACAATGCATTGCGTGCTTCGCACGCCAACCCCCGTATGGGAGTACAGTATTTTCAATACATAAAAAGTAGTTTTGTTGAACTTTCATAGGTTTCTTATTTTAGACAAGATCAAGCTCACAAGAGAGTAAGGCAACCTACTGCATCCATGTGTGTATTGTACGTTGTAGTTTAATCAAGTAAATATCAGTATGCATGCAATGCACAATGATTTAAAATATGTTGCTGGATCCTCTGTTGTTTTGTCTATTTTATAATTTAATTTGCACTTTTTAAACCTAGTATAAATTTTTACTACTAAATTTCGGTATTTCGGGGGGGGGGGGGGACCCCAAAACCCCCCCCCCCCTATCTACGGCCTTGATTATAATATAATACTGCTTACAGTTAATATTCCTTACGTCCCTGAATTGCAACATATCATAAAACTAATATCGAAACTTGGAATTGTAGATTGAGTTTGAACTTTTCGCGAATGAAACCAAAAAGTTTCCATTATTAACTTTTAACTCGGGAAATGAAGGAGATATTATTAAATATTCTTTAACAAATCTTTGTCAAATAACTTTTTCAGATAACTTTATTCAAATAAACCTTTGAACGAAAGGTTTCTCAGGGGACTGTATTTGTGTCTTCATCAAAGGGAATGGAAAAGAAATAGTGATTTAAAAATAAATTCATATCTACACATCAAATAAAATATCCATACGTTAATATTGTATTACCAAAATATATATGAAAATTACTTCAGACGAGCAAAATAAAAGTTCACTGTAACTTTCATAGCATCTGTATAAAGAAAATTCAGTTCACTACTATGAGACATTTTGTTATTAATAAATGTAAGATTAAAATAATAAGAAATATATAAATTAAATTACTAATATCAACGTCAGTCCGTACGTGAGTAACAGAAGAGTTTAGCGCATGCGCAAGGTTGTATTGTTTGATTTATTCGTTAACATATTATATATAACAGCTGATTCCGTCCATCAGCTGTAGTACTTCAACAACCACGTGAATCGTTTAAGGTTATGTTTACAATTGATGTTTACTTTCGTTAATAAAATTATAACCTGGTTAAAGTGAGATAATGTTTTGTTTACAAAATATGGCAGTTTAGAGCAGTTGAAAGACGAAGGGTGGTATGACACTAGAGTGTTTTAACGATAAAACTTTTTAATATTGAATTAACAAATTTACTAATGATATTGTTTAGTTTTAGTTTAATTAAGACTTATTCTTTATTGTAATGTTGAGTACTTTAAATTAGTTCAAAAAGTTTTTGGATGAAATTTATGCATATCCAGGTCCTGTATATGTTTCAAATGTCCTGGATAGTAAATATATCTGTTACTTATTTGCCTTCCTCCTTATAATTTTAGTGCTGAGAAGCTAAGGGGGTACAAGTGAAATTTTTTGAATAATGGAGTTAAGTGCAGAAACTGGCTCTTCAACACTTTAAAACGTTTGTGGCCAAATAATATAACTATAAGTCTGTCATGTGATGAGATCTAGTGGCGAAAAAAAACTACTTCGTAGAAGAGCGTTTAGCTTAGACACCAAGGGATACATGTGATGCAAGTCGCTTTACTCTACTTAAGTAATTTACTTGTAACCTACGTTTTATTACATAACTTCTAATTCCTGTTAACACGTTCACTGCTAGGCAAATTTCGTATTTCCTATGCTAGGAGCTGACCTTTTATTTTTTATATTTATAGCCTAAATGAAATTACTTTATTTTTTATTTTAGAAAATTTCTACGTAATAATTACTAATATTTTAAAGCGGACGCACACGTGGCGTCCATAGCAAATAGGAAAAAGGACGACGCCATATCAACAACCGACGCCGACTACCGCCATAATACAATCTACAAGTACAAGCCTCGTGCAGTTATAAGGTACTGTAATTCATTACAATTCAATCAGTATAGTTATTTAGTTATAATCATATGTGTACAAACAAGGTTCCTAAACACTTTAGTTTTAGGTGGTCCTCCGAACATAAGTTAATACAGTTATTACAAAACAGTATTTACACATTTATCGCAAATCGCAACACACAGTGTTCAGTGTCAAGCACACATGTGCGTCCTTAGCAGTGAACGTGTTAACAGCCCGGGGATACAAGTGACAAATTTTATCAAATATTGGCTGATAGCAAAGAAAATCAAATTAATCTTTGTTATTATGTTAGTCTAGAATCTAGCAATTAAAAATGTACTACTTTTTGTGATCATGGTTTTACCTGGATTTGAGTATAACAGTTTAATTTTAAACTGAGTTTTCTCAAAACTAACGTCACTACACTTATAACCCTTGACTTCTCAGCCCTCCAATTATAATTGATATGTTTTGTTACACCACGAAGTATGTGTTAGCTGGTTATTTAATTTCGACATTTAATTATGAGTCTTAGTTAAAGATATATTTTTATGATGTTTGATACTTGTAAGTACTCTTATTTTCTTCTTGATTGCAAGACAGTTATGAACAGAATTCTCAATAATTTCTTCTTCTCCCAGAGAGGTTGTATTTATTGTGACATTTCATGATTCAGATTTTGGTTACATCTGATTTACTAATTAATTTTACTATAGTTCTGTGCACAATCAAGCTTACGAAAACGTATCAAATCCACTCTTTATTGCAGATTTGTATGAAATTGGTTTTTGTCTAATAGGAATGATTCTCTATACATATTGCATAATATTAATTTAATGTTAGGGAGATATCAAACTGGGATAGATCAAGGTATAACTTCCTCGTTTCAATCAAATAATATACAAGATATGTCAAATCAAGTCCCAACTTATTTTGAATCGCGTTTATTCCAATCTCAATGAAAATTTACTGAATACGAATGTGTCTTTTCATAAACATCTTTCACCTTAGTTCTCATTGTCCTCTTGTAATATCGACATCTGTAATATAAACTGCAAATCTCAACGTAATAAAATGACAGGATTTGATAGGATTCGAGCTAGAGATACGAAAGAAAATTCACAAATAATCACATTATCTATTACATAATTATTGATACATTTTTTTATTCCAGATTTTGTTTTCTCTTAACAAGAAAAGACAAAAGTTATAGCAACAGTATACATACATTTCTGAATTAGTTTTAGATATGACTGTCTTCGATATAGAGTTAAAAACTATTTATAACAACATTAATTTGTGTATAATTTAGAGCCGAGACTTTTTTGGTGTTAACAAGTTTACCTGAAATTTCTTGTAGGACTGTTTAAATTTAGGTCCAATAAAAACCCTTGTCAAAACGAGTGACGTTTGGAAATTTCGTAAATGACCCTAACATATTTTTTTTTTTGGGGACTGGTAATATCAGGGCTCTATGTTATAGAGCCCTGGGTAATATTCAGTTCAATGACAAAAATAAATTTGTCATGTTAGTATAGCGAACACTCTAAAATAAATTTAGTTTTCCATTTCACATATTTAATTGCGCTACAACAGACAGGAAGGACCTTGAATACGACCTTCGCATGGTGATAGAATGCATAATTAAACAGCTGTGTTGAAAAGAAATCACGAGAACCTAAACTCATACCTTTCATGTATTGTTTTTTAATTAAAACAACTATTTTTGTTCGACCTACAGCCGCAGATTTTGAAGTTCCCATTTATTTCCATTATCTAAGCACTAATCAAATGTATTCGGCCCTTGCGCTAGGTAAGTGTGCAGCAATCAAACAAGTTTAAGACAAATGCATTTTTTAGTGGACTTAGTTAAAATGACGAATTCGGTTACCAATTGTAACCCTGATGCACGGGAAACCTTCTCACACCAATTGTGACCCTAAGTCTCCGCTTGAGTCCTTGGTCCTCTTCAACTTTGGAGCTTTGAGGATGACCTCCGTGCTAGAAAGATCCGAGGGAAAATCTTTATTTCTAATTAATTTCTTTTATTTCGGTGCTAATCTATTACCCAACACATCCTACTGGCTCTTTATCCCACTAAACCATAGCCCTCTCCCCCAAGTAAGGAAGTCACTCTGGCTCCGAACACAGGCACAACAGTGTTTCCGCTGACCTCTCCTGAGGCGGCATGTTAGAACACTCCAGCGCCATGTATAACGGACAGAGACACTCCACATGCACTTAACTGGGGGAAGCGTCTAGGGGCCATTCCCTAATGGCTGCAAGCATCAATCTGAACTCATTTAAATAGAAAAAGAAGGCAAACAGGTTAGTGTCAATCTTGAATGGAGTCGCAGCGTGATGGAACCTATGGCGGGTCGTCCAGGATAGCGTCAGGACGGGGCCTACCATCTTCCGGAATATAAAATATAATGCAGATGTCGGATATATGAAGATAGCCTGAGTTGCGTGCATCCTGAAACAGTTTAGTGGCACATCTTGTAGCAAAAACCTCTAGGGTATGGATACCGGCTGACCCTAGAATGGTAGAGTTCTTCACGTACCTTGACTGATGCGTGAGTCTGCGAAGAGCAGTACTCTGAAGAGTCTCCAATTTATTCCAGTTGGATTTGCTGGCAAGCGCCCACCAAGCGGTAGACGCGTACATCAGCACTGAGCAAACTATTAACAGAGAAATCGTTAATTTAGTTTTTACTGGCAGAGGGCTACGCCTTGCCAACAAGGGTGAGAGGAAACCCTGAATTTTCTTTCCTTCGGAGACCTTGTTCACGTGTCGCCTGAAGTTGAGTCAACTGTCCAGCGTTATGCCGAGGTACTTGACAGTAGGCTTCCAAGGGATCCACTGACTTGACCCCGTCAAGATCCACTGCGGGAGGTATTCTGTGTTTCATTTGACGTCTTTTCCTTAAACAGATGGAATCAGATTTATCCGCATTTATCTTAATTTGCCATTTCTGCAGCCATGGGGACAATTTGTTTCTGCATGGTCTTTGTTGTGTAAGCTGGATTCATGCTACTACAGCGTAGAAACGCATAATCAGCTTACAGCGAGAGTGTCACACCTGACATGGTAGGACAGACGTTAATTTTTTTATAAACCAGATACAGTACTGGTCCCAGGACACTGCCTTGGGGAACACCAGCAAGTATCGGCCGCAGAGTGGAGAGTTCGCCGTCTACGAAGGTCTTGAAGGATCTGCCTAAGAGGTAGGAGCGGATCAAGTGTACAGCAGCCACCGGTACAGGAGACTCACTCAACGTGTAGAGGAGGTCTTCGTGCCATACCTTGTCAAACGCCTTGCTGACGTCTAGCAATACTGCAACAGAAGACAAGAACTTATTGTGGTTATCAACCAGCTTGTTAATAACTCGAACGAGTTGGAGCGTGGAGGAATGTCCACGTCGGAAGCCAACTGCACTGGTCTGATGTAGTCCTCTAGATAAGGCTGCAACCTGGAAAGAAAAAGACGCTCGAAAATTTTTGAGATGGTCGGCAGCAGAGATATCGGGCGATAATTCTACGGAAAGAGATGGTCCTTCCCCGGCTTCGGAATGAGGATGACCTTTGCAGTCTTCCACTGGGAAGGGAAGTGGCGCAACCTCAGGACAGAATTAAACAAATTTAGTAAGACCTCCACTAACTGAGGGGACGCAGCAAGCAAGGCTCTGCTGCCAATCCGATCCAGCCCGGATCATTTCTTCGGCTTGACTACAGAGTCAGCGTCCCGCAACTCCTTGGTAGTGAAAGGTTCGATGACGTCGTCAGCCTCCGGTGACTCAGCAAAGTAGTCATCAACGAACTCCTCGATCATATCTGCATGATCCTCATCGCAAACATCGTGATATGGTTGAAACTGATCCTCCATAGTGTAAGCGAACGTCTCGACCTTTTCCAGGGCAGAATAGGCTAGGCCACGCTGCCCATGTAGAGGCCGACTGGAGCGCTTCTCACTACGGAGTACCTTGGCAACTTTCCATGCACTACCGGCTTGCAACTCCAGAGTATGCAGATATGAGTTCCATGACTCAGACCTGAAATCATTTAAGAGAGTTTTAACACGGGTTTTCTGCCGGTTGAAGAGATTCTTTGCTGCCGGAGAACGAGTGAACTGCCAATGGGCTCGAAGTCTTCGCCTCTTGGCAATTTCCTTCCGTAATCTGGAGGGAAGGATTTCCCGCGACGGCTCTTAGGAGGCAGCGTTAGAAGCGTCTGAAACAGAATGAGTTAGAAGGTTGTGTAATGAACTGACCTGCTCGTCCAATTCCTCCACAGATTTTGGGGGCGCAGGATGCGTTAGGCGTTCCGCAATTAGTTCATTAAAATGGTCCCAGTTGACAAGTACAGTGTTGGGCGGTAAGCTCGAAGTAGGTCCGGCAGCAACAGTAACCAGAAGCGGGCAGTGATCTGACAAGAGATCCTGGGTGGCACGAATAACTATGGGAAAAGGAACATTTTTGGGTAAAACTATATCGAGCACATCATCAAGCCCATGGGCTGGGTAATGAGTAGGCTCCTCAGGTGACAAGACCTCAGCACTAGGCTGAGAATCAATGAAACGTCGAAGAACCTTACCCCTGGTGTTGGTCCTCTGTGACCACGAGTTGTGCTTGGCGTTGAAATCACCTGCAACAAAGACATGTTCGGAACTTTGAAATAGGATGTCCAGATCGGACAGAAAGTTATCTTGAAGAATTCGAGTAGGTGAGACATAGGCTGCGACTAGTAGGATCTCTAAGTCTCCAAGCTGTACGAAAACACCAGTGGACTCAAAATGCACTGTATTAGTGGGAAAATCTCTGTGAGTTAGCCTGCGGTGCACCAATACAGCGGTCCCACCCCCAGGATTACCTCCACCGCCGCGGTCAGATCTTAAGACCCGGTCAGTACGATAAGTCCTGTAGGCAGGAAGTGTAAAGGTATGACCCGGCTGTAGATGAGCCTCACAGATAAGGATGACGTCGACGTCCTCTTCTGTGGCAAAGTAGTGGAGATCATTACGCCTGGGGCGAACCCCATTTGCATTCCAGACCACCACCTTGAGATCTCTATTCATCGCGAATTAGATTCTGGAGGCTGGTCAAAATAGCTGCAAGCAGCTCTGCCGGGTTTTTGTTCGCAGAACCTAAAACAATAGGGATAAGCTGTATAATCCACGAAGCTAGCTTTTCATTAGTTATGGCGGCATTAGAGCAGGTGATGACCACATTACTATCTTCTTGGATAGTCGATTTGCGCAAGGTCATTCGCCTCTTCCTTGGCGGTACTTCCACTGGGATCGAAGTTGACGTTCCCTTAGGAGTCTGGACATCAGCATCCGAATCAATGCTGATGTCAGTATCTGAAACAGATGAACTGCGAGTTAGTGGTAGGGAGTCTTCTTCCCTACGAAGAGCTCTCTTTCGGGGTCTCTTGGCTGGAGCTCCGACATCAGCTTTCGATTTATTTGCAGTGGTAACTGCTGCCGCGTAGGATTTAGTACCTGAAACAGAAGAGACAGGTGTAATAGGCTTGGGCTGAGCAACCAGTGCTTTGGTCACAGGCTGAGCAGCCGACTTAGCAGACGTAGTGGCAGTAGTCTGAGGAACATATCCAGGACTAGGTCCTGGTCTGAACCGTTGACCACCAGAGAGAGGCGCCGCACCCGACATGGGGCGCCGGGTTGAGGTGGGCCTTTGCCCATCCCCCCCGATGGCCCCCGCCCCATGCACCACGCCTACTCTTCGCCATTTCCGCCGCTTATGAACCTGGCAGCTCTTCCAACTTGCCACGTGATCATCGCCGCAGTTGCAACATTTCACTGGAGAGTTATTTGACTCCTGGCAATCTCTAACTCTGTCTGGCCCCGCACACTTGATACATCTAGGAGGCTGTCCGCAGTTTAAAGAGGAGTGTCCAAACCGCTGGCAGTTGTAGCACTGCAGTACTCCCTTCTGCGGCTGGAATTCGGCAACAGTAACTTGCAGTCCCAAAAGCTCCTGCAACTTATAAATATTAGCAAAATTGCCGACTATTTTCAGCTTAACTAGGAAGGTGTTACTGGGGGCTCTGGTACCCTCTCTTGCCTGCCTTTGCAGTGACTGCACATGTGAGGGTGTGAAACCCTGATCTTCCAACACCTGGTTGATATCGTCCTTTTCGGTAAGGTAGTGAAGGCCCCGTATTGTAACCTTCACCTCCTTGTCCTTCTGTAAGGAGAACGTGTGCTACCTCACGTTCTTTGATGCAAGATATTTCTGCACGGCCCTGAAATTAGATATGGAATCGCAGAAGAGACGGATAAGTTTCCGACGCATTTGGCCTCAAAGGTGAGGCCTTGCTGCCGGAGCCCCTTCAAAAACTGCGGCCAGTCCTTCTCGACACCGTCTACTATGATCGGTGGAATCTTTTCCGCCTTGGTGCCTGAAACAGAATCGTTTTTAGAAGATCTGACAGTCCTAACGGAACTGTCCGTATCGCTGCCGCTCGTGAGACTAGAGGTATGTCTGCGCCGATTTACCACAGTCTGGAAACCTCCAGAGTCCATGTCGTGGTCGCTCATACTGAAGCAAAGTTAGATTAATGGTCCTTAAAAGGGCCGACTTAAATCACTCATAGGGTCCTTAAAAGGGCCGAAAAGAATAAGAATACAAGAAAGATAGAGTAGGTTCTATAAAAGGGCCGTAAAAGAATAAAACCGTACAACTCAACCCCACCAAGCACAAAGGGACTGATAGCCGGACTAGTGCGTATTATGCAACGCGCTGCCCAACTGCCGCCCCTATACGTCTGCGCTGTTGACTCAACAGAGGCAGACAGTACTCGCTGAAGTGTAAGAAGCACGATGTTACCACACTGAAGTCTTCTAGCTGGTCCGAAAGTCCTCTAGCTGGTCCTGGTCCTGTAGGTGTTGTCCACTTGAAGTTCCAGAAAAGATTGACGAAAGGCACGGAGCGAAACCACAAACGTGGTCTAGTTGACGAGCCAATAGACTGCCTGTCCCAAGATACTGCATCCTGATCAATTGATCCCCTCCGGAAGTGCCGCAGAAGCTTGTTCTACAATTTCGACATTAGCTACTATTTTACACGTATTCTTTACTTCCAACTTGCATTATGAATCTAGTGAGTTTTGTGAATGATGGACTACGTATTATCAATTATGTATTATGAAGGACTGAAGTGTCTGTACAATTATGTATACATCCCTGCCCACTGGGTCACATCATCACCCTCGCAACCAAAGACGTTCCACAGGTTTTCCGAATTGTGGTGGTAAAGAGTTGATGGGAAACTACTATTGTAGCTCCTTTAGTAATTTGATGCTTTTGTCAATCCATGGTGAAACTTCCTGATATTCACAGTCACTAATTGTGATCCTGGCGCACAGGAAACTTTCTCACACCGATAGTGATGTTAGCTGAAAAGATGGCACGAAGGTCCTCGATAAAAGAAAAGCTTTCTTTCTTTTATTTCGGTGCTAATCTATTACCAAAGGAATCCTGCTGGCTCTTTATATTTACACGATTATTCGATATCCGAGAAAGTGTACGGCAAGGAACCACACACGCGGTCTAATCAGCGATAATTCTTCCAATATATATATATTGTAGTAGCTATGTATCATAATGATCCTAATGTCGCTTAAAAATAAAGATTTCGTATTAGAAAATTTCCATAGGAAAGATGAGCTATTGCAGTGACTCTTATGGTGAGACCGAAGGAGGAAAAGGAAAATGTTGAAATCAATAAAACCTGCGTTTTCAAGATATACATGGAGATTATTTATAATATCACACAGTTGCAATATTGCGAATACATGTTGTGTAAGTGCTGCCAACATTACAGCTTTGGTACTACGTCAGCTTCAAATACTGCGCAGCCAACTTTCTTTCCAGATTCAACTATACTTGCTTCTAACTTGTATGTATTGTAAGGAAAGATCCCATTCGCAGTTTGGAAGGCGCCAACGGCATACCAGTTCCTCACGTTGTATGTCCCCTAAAAACAATAAAACAACTGATATTTCATTCTTCTGGAACATTTGTATGTAGCCTACTTAAAGTATGATTATGCATAATTACTATTCATCTAGCTTTGCACAATTTCATTAATATTTAGGAAAAAACACACATTTTTAATAAAACCTGCAAAAGCTGCTATTATAGACTAAATCCAGTAATTTTAATAATAGTTTACTGTAATTACAAATTTACTGTTTGTTTTGGTTTTAGAAATGCTATTAGTATAGATTATTCATCATTATTCATTTATTAAATACATATTTAAAACTCTTACGTCAACGATATTAATTTGTTTTGTTCTATGCGTGTAGGGTCAGAGGTTCTTTCCCAGCAGACGTTTTGCAACTAACCATATAAATAATAACACTGATTTACATTAATTAGGTTCCACCACCTGACTTACTGTTTGAAATCGCACTTAAGCGTTTCAGAGCATCTGCTCCATCTTCAGAGTATGTAATCACTCACTATCGAGATCGTTATAC
>JAGFPH010007225.1:0-10004 GCA_018207615.1 Philaenus spumarius | reverse complement strand
AATGAAAATAGTTTTTGTGGAATTGTTTATAAAGCCAAGCCAAGCTTGGGGAGAACGTCATGAAAGGGAGGACAAACATAGTAAACATATATAGCAGTAATTAATGAAAATAGTTTTTGTGGAATTGGTTGTACAGACAAACCAAGCTTGGGGATAAAGTCATGAAAGGGAGGACAAACATAGTAAACATATATAGCAGTAGTTAATGAAAATAGTTTTTGTGGAATTGGTTGTACAGACAAACCAAGCTTGGGGATAAAGTCATGAAAGGCAGGACAAACATATTGAACCAGTCACATTCCTAGATTGAGGCTACACTGTACCGAATAAATGATGCTGTTATTTCATTGAAGTACTGCATTTGAGATTAGATTGTGACGTCCAGAGACGAGAGTAGGCCTATATTATAACCTTTATTCGCGATCTCTAGCCTTCACGGTTTGGTCTATTCGGATTCTTGTACTATCTCGACCATTGACTATACTCAGTGACCAATACTTAGTGATTTGGCATTCCGGGCAGTTGGTTGGCCCTCGTTCTGACAGGAACACAGAATTGATGATTTAATGGTTTAACTGGTAAAATTATGGTAGGCTAACACTACTAACCAATGCCACCAACTCTGGAGGCATAGATTTACCACATTAATTATACCCACTTTTGCAAGGTATAGACCGGCTAGGAGCGCAACTGGTCGCAGTAGTAACTTATTAAATAAAGGTAATTGTTAATAATAGCTACAAAAAGGCTTTATTTGTGTCTAGTGGGAGTCTGGAGTCATGGAGTCACGGTATTGACCCTCAAGTATTGTTAATCATAGTCCAAGAACCCCGTGGTTTAATTATTCCAAAGACCAGACATGCAGCCAGACAGTAGCACGTGAATTTCTGTTTGTGTTTGTTATAGTATTTCTTTACAATATTGCAACTAATTAGCATTTATTATATTTGTATTTTAGGTTAAGATCGTAGATTTCGAAAATTCTTCAAATATGCGCTTGTTTATACACTATCAAACTGTATTTAAATTGAAATCATTATTACATCATTGAATAATCTCACTTCGCCATTAAACCTTATTTAAAAAAGGAATTAATTTGTAGCTCTTGACTTTACTGTCGGTGTTTCAGTATACAGAAAAATGAACAGGGCTTATTAATTATTGTTTTTTAAAGGTTTTTACTAATGATTTCATAAGTTTGACTAGGGGCTTTTCTAGACTATAAATTTTCTTAGGTTTCACTATAAATTTTCTCAGGATTTTCAATGGTTTTTGTTAGGTTTGAATGTGGTTTTTCATAAACCTGACTACGGGTTTTCTTATGTTTGACTATGGTTTTCTTAGACCTAACTATGTATTTTCTTAGGCTTGACTATGGTTTTCTTTGGTTTTACTAGGGGGTTTTCTTAGGCTTGACTATAGGTTTTCATAGGTTTCACTATAGTTTTTCTCAGGATTTTCAATGTTTTTGGTTAGGTTTGACTGTGGTTTTTCTTAGACGTGCCTGGGGATTTTCTTAGGTTTGACTATGGTTTTCTTAGGTTTCACTATAGTTTTTTTCAGGATTGTCAATGGTTTTTGTTAGGTTTGACTGTTGGCTTTCTTAGACCTGAGTATATTTGTTTTATTTTTATTATGGTTTTTCTTAGACCTGACTATGGTTTTTCTTAGGCTTGACTATGGTTTTCTTAGGTTTGACTAGGGGGTTTTCTGAGGCTTAACTCACTATAGTTTTTCTCAGGATTTTCAATGTTTTTTTGTAATTTTTGACAGTGGTTTTTCTTAGACGTGACAATGGTTTTTCTTAGGTTTGACTATGGTTTTCTCAGGTTTCACTATAGTTTTTCTTAGGATTGTCAATGGTTTTTGTTAGGTTTGACTGTGGTTTTTCTTAGACGTGACTATGGTTTTTCTTAGGTTTGACTATGGATTTTCTTAGATTTCACTATAGTTTTTCTCAGGATTTTCAATGGGTTTTCTTATTTTTGACTGTGGTTTCTCTTAGAGCTGACTGTGTTTTTTTTTTAGGTTTGACTATGGTTTTTCTTAGACCTGACAATTGTTTTTCCAGGTTTGACTAGGGGGTTTTCGTAGGCTTGATTATGGATTTTATTATTTTTTACTATGGGTTTTCTCAGGATTTTCAGTGGTTTTTGTTAGGGTTGTCTGTGGTTTTTCTTAAACCTGACTATGGTTTTTCTTAGTCATGACTATGGTTTTCTTAGGTTTCACTGTAGTTTTTCTCAGAAATGTCAGTGGTTTTTTTAGGTTTGGCTGTGGTTTTTCTTTGACCTGACTATGGTTTTTGTTAGGTTTACCTGTGATTTTTCTTAGACCTGACTATAGATTTTCTTAGTCATGACTATGGTTGTCTTAGGTTTCACTATAGTTTTTCTCAGAATTTTCAGTGGTTTTTGTTAGGTTTGACTGTGGTTTTTCTTCCTTAATATGGTTTTTGTTAGGTTTGCCTGTGGTTTTTTTAGACGCGACTATGGTTTTTTTTGGTTAGATTTGACTGTGGTTTTTCTTTATCATAACTATGGTTTTCTTAGGTTTCACTGTAGTTTTTCTCACAAATGTCAGTGGTTTTGTTAGGTTTGACTGTGGGTTTTCTTAGTCATGACTATGGTTTTCTTAGGTTTCACTGTAGTTTTTCTCAGAATTGTCAGAGGTTTTTGTTACGTTTGACTGTGGTTTTTCTTAGACCTGACTATGGTTTTTGTTAGGTTTACCTGAGATTTTTCTTAGACCTGACTATAGTTTACTTAGTCATGACTATGGTTTTAGTTAGGTTTGACTGTGGTTTTTTTAGACCCGACTATGGTTTGTTTTGGTTAGGTTTGACTGTGGATTTTCTTAGACCTGACTATGGTCTTAGTTAGGTTTGACTGTGGTTTTTTTAGACCCGATTATGGTTTGTTTTGGTTAGGTTTCACTGTAGTTTTTCTTAGACCTGACTGTGTTTTTTTTTAGGTTTGACTATGGTTTTCCTTAGGCTTGGCTATGGTTTTGTTAGGTTTGAGTAGTTTTATTTCTGAGGCTTGGCTCACTTTAGTTTTTCTCGGGATTTTAAATGGGTTTTCTCAGGATTTTCAATGGTTTTAGTTAGGGTTGACTATGGGTTTTTCTAGACTTGACTATGATATTCTTAGGCTTGACTTTGGATTTTCTTAAGTTTTACTATAGTTTTTCTCTGGATTTTTAATGGGTTTTGTTAGGTTTGACTATGGTTTTTTCTAGGATTGTTAATGGTTTTTCTTAGGTTTGACTATAGTTTTTCTCAGGTTTGTCAATGATTTTTGTTAGGTTTGACTGTGGTTTTTCTTAGACGTGACTATGGTTTTTCTTAGGTTTAACAATGTTTTTTTCTTATACCTTAATATCGTTTTCCTTTAATCTTAACTATTTCTTTCTTATGTTTGACAAGGTGTTTTTTTAGGCTTGACTATGTATTTTCTTAGGTTTCACTATAGCTTTTTTCAGGATTTTCAATGGTTTTTGTTAGGTTTAACTTTGGGTTTTCAAAGGATTTTCAATGATTTTTGTTAGGTTTGACTATGGTTTTTCTTAGACCTGACTATTGTTTTCTTAGGCTTGACTATGATTTTCTTAAGTTTGACTAGGGGTTTTCTTAGGCTTGAGTATGAATTTTCTTAGTATTTAAAAAAATTTCTTACAAATGACTACAGTTTTTCTTATGATATACTATTGGTTTTCTTAGGTTTTTCTATGGATATTCCTAGTTTTGGCTATGGTTTTTGAGGTTTCATTGTTGAATATGGTATGAACAATAGGTTCGTACCATTGTTGCCTTCGAAAATTATCTCGATAGATCTTATAGCTCTAACGAAAATGTTGTCGTCGTAAATTACTTCAGAAAATAGTTGCACTCTATTGCATACGTTTCAGCATTGTAAACCTCTATAAATACTAAACCTACTTTACAAAAATATTTAATTTTAGCGTTTAAGTACATGTAAAACCTTGTTACCGAAGATAATTAGTTTGTTAATGCAATTATATTAAAATAATATCATAAATTATGAAAACAAATTTATATATTTAATTTTCAGCAATATATATATATAGGTATAAATATATGTGGTTATAATTCGAGAAGCACTCAACCAATCTCATTAACATTCAGAACCACAATTAGTTTTCAGTACATGTAACAGCAGTATCATTGTAGAAAAAGGCTTTATGTGAAAATTTTCATTAAAACCGTCAAAATAATAAGTCCAAGTATTTAATCGATTTGGATCAAACCGATATTGCACATATAAGTAAGAAATAACGAAATACATCGACTTTGTGGTGTTCAAGTTATGAGCTCGAACACATAAAGACATTCACCTTTATATAATATATATTATATTCGTTCCAGTTACTTGCGGACATATCGCTTTTTACAAAGGGGGTCTGGCGGAGAAATTATATGAATTTTCGATTCAACAAGGCCTGCTCGGATATTATGAAAATACTTCCCAAGTGTATGCCCTCTTTCATGGAAGCAGCGGGAACGACGTTCACAGGATGCCCAATGCCAAGTGTAAGTTAAGAGTCTTTCTTTTTAAATGACAATAAATCGATATACAAGCTGCTTCGTCCTGACTGACTGTAGAATTAATGTAGAGTAAAAACTGCTTAAGATAAAAAGTACGAACATTTAAAGGTATATTTGTGTGGGGTAATAGACACACACTAAGAATATATTTTGCACAATGGTAATTTTTAAATGTAAAATTAGTGGGTTCACTCACAGCCCCTTAACAGATAAAACAGCTGATTCATATCAAAAGCTTGGAATTAGTTGTTTGATGAATGCATATTATAAATCCATTACCATTGCTACCAACTTACCAAATTTAGAATAAGTTTATTATTATTCACAACCAACAACTTCTTTAACAACAAAAATCTACGACAAATGCTTACTGTTTTATAATTCTTTTCAAACATCTGTTGTGTCATATTACAAATAAACCAGCTGATTTGAACCAAAAACTTTTAAGTTAGACCTATACTGAACCAAAACAGGTTTATTGAAAGCATTTACTTTTTTACTATAGCAACCAAATTGGCAAGTTTAGAATTAGATCATTATTCTTACAACTAACAAGTTTTTTCGATCGGTTAAAATAAAACACGAACAAAAATCAACAAACAAATTTTACTGCATTATATATTAAACATCTGGTGTTACATATTATATTTGTTGAAAGTATATATTCATTATTTAAAAAATAACGGTGAAATTACTCATGTCGTATTTCGATTTATTGGTGATGGTGCGTTTCTATTTCGATATCTGTCTTATTTTGTGTATAGGTGACCGCTACCCCACCATCCTTCTTAGATCAAAGTTCCCCTACTTTAATCGATAGTTATTTCTGTATTTGCCGTGGAGCGCAAATATAATGAATAACAGAATAACAGCTTGTCATGGTAGAATAATCTATAATGGTAGAACATCTTACGGGTATAACAACCACTTTACTAGTAACCCGGTTAAAATAAGTAATTAGCCCTTCAGTAGTGTCATCGGTCTGAGAGTCCAATTCACTTTTTGTTAGCGTGTCACTCATTGGTCACTAGAGAGGGAAGGCAGAGTGATTCAGTACCTTCCTATTTCTTGTCAGTCTGCCTGGTGCTGTCTGCTCGTTATTTTCAGATTATGTTATCTATGATAAATTAAACAAATCGGAATCCTACACCGAAGACACCACATACAAATTCTAAGAATTTTTGAAAAGTGTCCATGCGAAACAATTGCATACATTTTTTTATTTTTTTATTTGAGTTACAGATTTTACTCTTGTCTTCATAACTACTTTTTTTTGCAAAAATTACTCTTTTTCCACATAAACAAATTAAATAGTAGCATTAGTTTTGAAATTTGTAAAGAAAAAGTGTTTGAATTTTAAATCATAATTAATTGTCAATGTATCTCCGTCATATAGCCTATCTGAAAAGGTAGGAGAAGAACCATATTTACGATATGTGTCATTTGATTAAAGTTTGGTGATATTTACAGAGTTATTTTAAAAAAAAAACATGTAAATCGGTCTTACAGACCTATGACACCAGTGGTGTTGCAAAAAGCATGACACTACTCTAGGGTTAATTATCCAAATAAACGAAGTGTTTCAGAAGAAATATGTTCTAGTTCGCAGTTGTCAAAAATATACAAATTTTCAGTCCCAAAACTCTAAGTTAATGATTTACGGCTAATGGACTTTGTAAACTTAATTTCTGCGCCAAAATATCAATTAAACCCAAAAGATTAATGGGTCAAACATTAATCTGTAAATTTAATGGTTTTATACGGTCTTAAATCTGAAAATATTGAATAAAAAAAAGAACAGTATCTCCAGCAGCTATTGAGAAATCTGGATGAAAAAATAAACAAATACCAAAAATACCGTTCAATACATATCAAGAAACTTGGGTCAAAATTGAAGTAAACTTTCAGTAAACTAAGACACGCAAATTTTAAGACGAAATTCTGTATTTCGACGAAAAGAAGCACGAAGACATAAGCTAAAGTATACACTTCTTCAGTTAAAATGTAATGAGGATTTTTAGGAATTGGGAAGCATGTAGATTAAGAAAATATTTGTTTTAAGACAATATAATTATGAGCTATTAAGGGCTTTAGATTCCATGTTATAGAAAAAATAAGAAAAAACACAAAAAATTTAAACTCATGTTAGAAACTTAAAATGTTGATACGAAGGATCTTTTTAGCCTAACAATGAAGTAAACAATTTTCTCCCTCCTGGCATCTGATAGAAAACAGTGCTTTTTAATCAAAAAATTCTAATACAAAAAAAAATCGTCATGCAATTTTGATAAAAATTTTGGAAATTGTTGATATTGACATGACCTATATTTTGATACCTTTAGCACTTCCTCAATGATACCTCTTTTGTGACCTTGGAGGGACAGCTGTGATAGTTAAAAGACCAAACAATTCGTTTTACAAAAAAAGCATGGGTTGGTCTGGAGATAGCGTTAATTTATTTTTTGTGTGAGAGAACATAAATGAAATTTAAATACACAATGTAAAAAATTCTAAATTTAAAAAAAAACTTGGTTATGCCAAAATTACACTAGCTAAAAGTCTGGCTCCTACATAACTAAAATACCACTACTTTAACTTGCAGCACTATTATAAATAGCATTATTTTAATGTCAGATAAATAGTACAGCGAAATTATCACTTAAAAAAATAATAATAATAATTTACGGACAGTGATTATTATGTACAAATCATTTACTGAAAGAATTTCCAATTTCGAATAAACGCACAGATACCTTAAATAATTATTTTTAGTGGATGTATGAAGCAGAATATTTTAAATTTTGTATTTAAGTTGCATTTAACTTTTATATTCATTTTGAGCGCCAAGTAACAAATAAATATAATCTATTAATTACCTTGAATGGTTTATATGATACGGCTTTAAATCATTTAAAAGCGCCTTACAGAGGTCGTTATCAGCCGGACTATTAGCTCTTGCCGGAAGTACTCCAACATACATGACTGAGTGTACTACGGTGTCAAACACGTTGAGGTTTTTTTGTGGTAGTGTATGTGTTTTTTTTTTTTTATGTTTGACGAGCTCATATGAGTGAAATAACTCTTATCTGATGATGGGGTCAAGACCTCGAAACTAGTCAAGAACAACTCACTTGAAGTCACAAGACGGACCTACAAGGTAGTTAATATATTGTATTAAATTGTTAACCCTAGGTCCAGATCACC
Source organism: Philaenus spumarius (assembly GCA_018207615.1). Taxonomy (NCBI): domain Eukaryota; kingdom Metazoa; phylum Arthropoda; class Insecta; order Hemiptera; family Aphrophoridae; genus Philaenus; species Philaenus spumarius. Next base: position 2,233 of record JAGFPH010007225.1, on the reverse strand, counting down.
CCGTATAAAGGTTAATACACAGTGAAGCAGCTGACACATCACACGTCGCACATCGCACATCACACATCACACATCACACATCACACATAGAACAGACCCTCGCACAGTGAAGCAGAGAACATAGTAGCGAACACACTTCTTGTCTCGTTGTTGCAGTTGTTACAAACACAGTGTGTATTAATCGGTAAATGCGCTGTACACATTTTTAATTGAAATGATACGTGATAGCAGCAGTGAAGATGAAGTATCGTTAGCTTCCAAGATATATATAATTTCGTGCGAAAACAAAGTTAGGAGGTTTGGTGTTCATCCTATAAACCAAAAAAGACAAGAGCTTGGGGAATTTCATCATCTCTTCCAAGACGTGAAAAAAGATAATGACAAATTTCACCAGTATTTGAGAATGTCACAAGATACATTTAACTACATCTTGGAAGTAGTCGAAATATATACAAAACAACGGAAGCATTGCAATCTACATTGGAATCGCATATCTACTGAAGAAAAGCTTGTAGTTACTTTAAGGTTAGTATAATTGACATTTTATGTATTCTATTATAATTTTATTTTACACCCCGACTTTATAATTTTATTTCACACCCCAACTTTCTTTAGTCTAGCGGATACAAAGAGGGACGTTAAGGGGAAATGTATATTTTTTAAATAAATGTGGATCTATAGATTAATATTTGCGTAAATTTGTATCAGTCAACAAAGAAAACCCTTAATAAAACCTTTACAGACTCTCTTCGTTCGTCTCTCCGTCCAGAGCAAAACTTAAAAATCTAATTGACCGATTGATTTGAAATAGGTATTGTGAAATTGCCTCCCCATTCTGAAAAAATAAGAAAAATTCCAAAATTTTCAATACGTTTACTATCAAAAACTATACAAAATGTATTAAAGTGAATCATTCAAATAACATTATTAATTATTAAGCTTCTGACGATCTCTATTAAAATGTGGGCTGGTTGTCTTTTGACATAGACTTATTGGTTGGTGAAGACAGTGGTTGATTTTGTTGCTTCTGATGGTCTTGATGAAAAATCTGATTTAATTCTGCCGAGGAAACTAGCTGAACATGTTTTTCGTAATGGGGAAGCTGATAAGAAATATTATTCTGTGCATATGGGGTATGAAATGTTTGTGGTGGAGCATTATGACTTTGTGTTAGTTGAGGAACATTTTGTATTTGTTGCGGAAAATTTTGTGTTTGGTGAGGAAAATTTTGTGTTGTATGAGAAAAATTTTGGGTTGGGTGAGAAAAGCTTTGTGAAGGAGGAGGAAAACTTTGAGAAGAAGGATAACAATTTTGCTGTGGAACCCAAGTAGGCCTACTGGTAGTTGCTACGGTTTTTAGTTTCTTATAGAGAGCCTGTTGCACCTCCATTCTAAACTCCAATTTTGTCAGGGGATCTAGAGTCCTAACATGAGGTAGAAGGGAATTAAAAAACCCAACATCCTCATCGTTAGGGTCTGAAGAACGATTTTTTTTAATCTCCATTTTCTCTCTCTCCAACGCTAGCAAACATTTGCCCAGCTCAACATGAGGTTGAACTCTCTTTCTGTAACCAGTTTTTGTTGTAATTGTACCAGTCGTTTCCGAAGAACTGTTTGTAGTTACATTAGAAGAACTAGGTTCTGGAGTAATTATTGGTACAGATTGTCTTGAGGTCGAACCTGATGTTGATTGTGAATCAGTCTCAAGAGGTAATTCAGACAAGTACTCATCAACAAAGTCATCCTCGCCTGAGCAGGCAGAATGTTCAATTTCATCTTGGCATGATGGATAATTTGTTACACTGTCCCTAGGAGTAAACTGATCCTTCAGAAACATCATCATTTCCATATATGGCCATGAGTTCCAAGGCTGTTCTAGCCCTGACTCCCCAGACGCAGGTTTTTTAAATTTTCTTCCAAATTCTTGTCTCAAAGTTTTCCACATTGTTCTTGCAACCGACTCTGTAAATAAAAATTAAAATAGGTACAAACAAAGAAATATGTTATGTCTAATTTGGTTAATATATTTTACCTCTTATTTATTTAGTACATTTGATATATTTATTCATATATCTAAAGTTAGTAAGTTAATTCTGTCATGTAAGTGCTAGCATAATTTTCACTAATTGCGACACAATTTTTACTTTTAAATTTAGGGTTACAAATGTAATTGTTTTAATGTGAGATTTGTTATTTTAACTCATTTTCATCTGATCTCATTTCAGATATCTAG
>JAGFPH010007224.1:37532-56083 GCA_018207615.1 Philaenus spumarius | reverse complement strand
TTCGAATTTTTTCAAACCCTTTCTTGGTGATCACCTATGGCCCTAGAGGAAGCTACATACTAAATTTCATTCTAATCCATTCTGTAGTTTTGAAGAAGTCGTTTTTTAACAACTTTTATCCCCCAAACCCCCCTAAAATTTAAAAAATTATCAAAACCCTTTCTTAGTGAGCACCTATGGCCCTAGAGGAAGCTACATAAAACATTTCATTCCAATCCATTTGGTAGTTTTGAAGAAATCGTTTTTTAACAACTTTCAACCCCCCAAACCCCCAAACCCCCCTAAAATTTCGAATTTTTTCAAACCCTTTCTTAGTGAACACCTATGGCCCTAGAGGAAGCTACATACCAAATTTCATTCCAATCCGTTAGGTAGTTTTTGAGAAATCGTGATGAGTGAGTCAGTGAGTCAGTGAGTCAGTGGGTTTTGGCTTTTATATATATAGATAACAATTTTAATGATATCCCAAAACGTGTTCTGGGGACCATGATCGGTGCTCATTTCCTTCTCCCGACCTTAGGCCTCACCATAAGCGTCAAATAGCTCCTCTTGCCTATGGAAATTCGCTTTAAAAACATGTGTATAATTTTCCTTCTTAATAATACAGTATAGATTAACAAACACAATCTATGAGAAACAACATCTAGAAGAACATATATGGTTGTGAAATGGAAGATGATCAAGATCGACTGAATTGCGATCGTGTATCACATCAGGGGACGATTATTAAATCCATGGAAGGGTAATTAATTAATATATTTGAAAACGATTATAGGTAGTAAGTCTACTCACCATACTGCTTCTTTTGATGTAATAAAAAGTAACATTTATAATACAAAATTTGCATTTTTTCTGAAAATGTTGCAAAGGGGGGACCCTTACCACTTACAAAAACGTGAAAAATACCTCTTTTGTCCGGCCTATATCTCGGAACCTATTAGAAATAACGCCCTGGACTTTAAAGTAAATTAAAATATAGACTTTCATCTTTAAGAACGTGCCAAATTCAGGTATTTTGAACATTTTTGTTAGGAGCTACAGAGTTTTGAAAAGAAGCTTGCAAGCTAAAAACGTGGAAATGAAAAAAGCTAAATATTTAAATGACAATAACTCCGTACACAATAAAATTACTATGACATCCATGGTAACGCTCGTGAACCTAAAATTAGCATTATTGTTTGGGCGTATTCATGGAAACGATCGGCTTAAAACAGTCGGTTACATTTTATTAATCCTCAACAGTTAATCTCGTAAAACCAAACTGTTTCCACTCAATTATTTCACGGCTCACACCGCGATCTAGGTTAAGAAGCGCTCTCTAGTGACGCGACACGTAGTCGTGTTCTATTATTTACTCGACAAACGTGCGTCATCATAATAATATACTGCCTCGACACACGACCTTTGCTAACGTAATCTGCCAGGGACGATATTAAATTCGCGTTTTTAGTTCATTTGTTGTTTTTGGCAAAGTCAATTTCGTAAAATTAACTAATGAAAAGTAAAAATTATTATATTTACCTTCGTATTTCCGTCGTGTGACTTCTTTTTATATTATTGCAACGCGTTTCGGAATCTATGTTCCATCGTCTGGCTTCTCTGAAGATCAGGTCGTCATATATTACATAAAAACATTTCACAAACACAAACACACATGTCATTTAACAAAAACATATATAAAGCGAGGAATCGGTGCGCACCGTTGGAAGGTTGACCAACTACTGAACTGTTGATTCAAGTAATCTTATTGTCAACGCTTATCTGTATCATAAAGTCTATTGGATTTGAAGTTCAGCTGGTCATTTAATAGTTCATCTTTCATCATAATGAAAAGTCCTTATTAGCGAATTTCCGAAGGAAATATGACTTATTGCAGTGACTCTTGTGGTGAGACTTAAGGTCGGGAGTCGTCAATGAGCACCGATCATGGTCTCCAGAACACGTTTTGGAATGTTATTAAAAAATGTGTGTGTGGGCGTGGTTGTAATTGTGGGTGTGTGTGTGTGTGTGTTCGCACTCTAACTGCCGCTATTTACATCCAATTTGGTTCAAATTTTGTATTTTTAATCGGATTTAAAATGCGGCCGTTAGGTGCGAACACATAAATATAACTTATATAACATTTTTAATGACACATCAAAACATGCTCATTGACCACACCGTAAGAGTCGCTGCAATAGCTCATCTTTTTTTATAGAAATACGCTAAAAATATTTTAATTAATGAGAGGGTTGGCACTGCGTGTCTTTCAAAAGCATTCCTTGTTTTCCACTGTTTATCATGCGTCCCCAAAAGTTCTCGTACACCTCAACACAGATTAAATAAACGGTATCAGTTAACTGACACAAACTTTCTCCCAACTTACTGTAGTCAAAATAATATTGTTTTTAATCATTTTATATTTTACTACTTTTTAGAACAAAACAAAAAAATTATATTCTACCTACGTCAATCGTATAAAAAAATTATTGTCCCAGGCTGGATTCGATCGCGCGACCCTTGAATTACGTAAATTACCCTTAAAAATTAAAAATTCAAAAAAATTCAAAAAACGCCTGGAGATATTAGGGTTTAGTACCTACATACCAAATTTCATGAAAATCGGACCAATAGTGGCCTCTCTGGTCGTGTATACATACTGACAGACTGACAGACAGACACCACTCTAAAAACACCTTTTTGGGTTCAGGGAGCACCAAAACAAAAAATTCCACTAAAAATATTTTTGGGTTCAGGGAGCACCAACACAGATAATTGCACTAAACAATTTTTGGGGTTCTGGGAGCACCAAAACAGATAATTCAACTGAAAATTCAAATTCGAAAACAATACTTTCTCCATATACTACGTATAGGGTGGAGAAAGTAATAAGAAACTTTTAAAGGGGTTTGAACATTAACGAAGCCGCATAATCGCATAAGAGTGTATCCATTTGAAGTTGGTATTGTAGCGTATGTCAGATGTTTTTTATGGCACCTTCTAAAATTATATTCCGAGCATTATCTATTATAGACACGTGTTTTCAAGTACCTAGAGGTGTTATCAGGTCTTCCGTGGTAACGACCTGTACTGGTTTATTTTCAGACTCGATATCACAGTTTACAAGCGAGATGATCGACCTGTCCGAGTGCGCTGGGGTGGAAATTATTCAGTCCTCGAAGTAAACGTGCTCGAGATGATTGTTCTTCAAACTAAACCGGACACACAACAGACGTTTGGTAGGCCTCGTCCAACTGTCTCGTTAAAACATTACGATGGCCGTGACTGCATATTTGCTTTAGTTTTACCTGCCCGTAACATTTAGCGTTAAATTCTACGACACGTAGTTGTGTGTGTTTTTTTTTAAATGGTATGCATGGAACTTGTAATTTTGTTAATTGGGGATTAAATGTTGCTCAAAAACGTTCATTGTTTGGAAATAAATCTGTTTTGCTATTGTCGTGTGCTTAGTGTTATACATACAAGGGCAATTTTAGTTTGTAGATCATTTAAAAGATACCAATGTAATTAGTTTAAATCTATATATTATATAAGCGGCTTTGTCCTGATTGAATGACTAACATAGAATCAACTTAAAGCAAAAACTAGTTAAGATACTAATAAGAAATTTTAAAGGTAGCCTATATTCTTAGAGTCATAGACACACACTAAAAAATTACTTTTCAAAATTTTAATTTTAAAGCGTAAAAATAGTGAAAATTCGAGGGTTTACTCCTGCCATTTAGCAGATAAAACAATTATTCGGATGAAAAGCTTAGCAGCACATGTTTGTTTACATTCATTACCATAGCAACCAACTTAGCAAATTTATCCTCAATCGTTGTTGGGATAATTCGTCTTCCGCTATCAGATCAGCTGACAGTTTTACCTTTTCAGGGTTGTCCTTCCGTAGGATTAGCTGTATCAAAGATTCTCGTCTCTCCCGAAAAGCGACATTAAAGACTTTACCGAAACCCTGGGAAAGGACCCTAACAATATACTACCATCCGGGTCTTTATAGGCCGATGTTTTACTCCTCCATCCCTCCAATTCTTTCCAATTAAGATGGTTCCCCGGGCCTTGTGACTGGCTAATCTATGCATAACCTAATCCAATCTGCGCACTTAGTCTAAGAAACCTAACTCACCCTACCCTAACCTAATTCTGGACAGTGTTGTAATTTTTTGACAATAAATTCAAAACACTTAGATTATTACTGTTATTGCAAAAACCGTATTGAAATAAAATCAATCAATAGTGGTCCGCCATCAAAGAATCTGCATCCGAGGAGTTAAATTGAAATCCAGTTTCTGATGTGACACTCGTGCTCGTCCGTTATGATTACATTTTGTAACAACAATAGCACTGGCTTTTTGTTGCTGTTTTACTAACGGTTCCTTTTGTGGATGTGAATAAGTGACGTCACACAATATGCAGATATAGGCGTGAATCCTTGAACTTGGCATCGCCCAGGCGCGAAGGGCCGGTGGTGTGGGGAAAGGGCGTAAGTGCAGAAAAAAAACATTTTCCCACACCGCTTCCTAATGTGACTCATCCTTCAAACTAACTATTGCGCGTTTACAGTTTAGTTGATAGCACTGGCCTTATGGAGGCTTGCCGTGCTTAATGATGTGGGCCGGGCATATGCCCAGTGGGCTGGTCGTTTAAAAATGGGCATATGCCCGGGCATTTGCCCAAAGCGATTTTAAGCGCCCAAAAATTGGGCGTTTATAAAAGATTTAGTTTAAGGCAGTTTTAACTATTATATTTCATGTTTTAATTATTGTAGTTCATGTTTTTAATCTTTAACTGCCTTCAGTGCTTAGTTGTGTTCTTAAAATTAACATTTTAAGGGAGGGGGTTATTATCAACAGATAAATTGTCAAACAACAGACTTTTGAGAATGGTAGTTTCCTGATAAACTTAAATATTCCCTAATAAAAACCCTCTTTAAAAAAGGAGATGAATCCAACATTACAAATTACCGTCCTATAGCACTAATACCGGTTTTGTCGAAAATTTTTAAAAGAGTAGTTCTGAGCAGAATTTTGAATTTTTTTTATAAATACAATGTTCTAACAGAGAGCCAGTTTGGATTCCGGAAAGGCCTCTCTACAGAATCTGCTATATATAATATACTAGATGCTGTAACTCGCTCGCTGGATAAGAACATGCATGTAGCATCTCTAATGTGTGACTTCTCAAAGGCGTTTGATTTTGTCGACCATACAGTTCTCCTTTATAAAATAAACTATTATGGCATTCGTGGGAAGGCAAATGATTGGTTGCGGTCATACGTAACATGTAGAAAGCAAAGAGTAGTTTATACAGACTCTTACGGTTTGCACTGCTCTTCTTGGGAAATAAATTCTCGAGGTATGCCCCAGGGATCAATATTGGGTCCTTTACTGTTTTTGGTCTACATAAATGACCTGCCTTATAATATTGGGGAAGCAAAAGCTGTCCTGTTTGCTGATGACACCACTTTAACGGTTTTTGGGAAGAATAGTATTAATCTAGAAAAGTCGGTTACTTCATCACTGATTATGGCAGAAAATTGGATTTTATCAAATGGTCTAAAACTTAATAAAAATGAAACTCGGATAATGCAGTTCAGTTGTAAACAATTAAAAGACAAAATTTCAATTAATCATTTAGAACCAAGTACAGGCTCGTCAAAATTTCTGGGAGTGGTAATTGATGCAAACATAAACTGGAAATCACATATTACCTTCATTTCAAATAAACTTAGCTCAGATTGTTTTGCACTACGTACTATTCCACGTATTTCCAATCCGAATACAATTAAAACAGTATATTTTGCATATGTGTACTCTCACCTTATATTATATTTATTATATTATTTATTTTAATATAGGCTTTTATGTAAATATGTATAATAAGAGGTTTAAAAAGTTATTTATAAGAGTGGTCTTCAAATTAATTTCCATTAATTAGGTTTCTTAGCCTTTAAACTGGATAAACGCCCGGGCGCTTATGGATTTTGGGCGTTTATTTGGGTATATCCCCTGGGCATTTGCCCCGACATTTAAATGCCCGGGCGTTTTACATCACTAGCCGTGCTACTACCTAACCTAACTACATCGGCTCCTATTCACAACCACATTGAAAATGAATATAATTATCTCAGTGTTCAATACAAGATCCAAATTTCTTCATTTTATCTTCATGTTTAAGAAAACCCAATTACATATTCCTAATAACTAGTTTAAATACGTTTTATGAGGTTGTGATGTTTTTTGCTGGCTACTAGCGTACGATCTCCGTTTGAATAGCATGGGCAATGCTATAGTGGATGTTTACCTCACCCCTAACACGTTCACAGCTACGCAAATTTCCTATGCTAGAAGCTGACCTTTTAATTTTTATATTTATTGCCTAAATGAGTAGAAAAATATTATATATTTTATTTTTGAACCTTTCTACGTAATAATCACTACTATTTTAAAGATTGACGTACATGTGCATCCATAGCACATAGGCTTAAAATTTGCTCTGTGTATTGAAAGTTTTCCCAATACAGGAGTTGGCGTGCGAAGCACGCAATGCACTGTGTATTGAAAATACTCTAACAGAGATGTACAGGGTACTGATGTTTTTAGTCGGGTTAGTAGCGGTTTGCTCAAGAGCCAGCATTCGCGCCGGTATCTATACATGCTCTGTGATGGATGTACTATTGGTTCCAGTTTAATTAATGAATGTAAACCGAGTAATGGATTTTTGTACACAAGTACTCCGGTAAATGGCAATAATTAGATACGGCCGGAAATAATATCACACTCGTAGGATAAATTCGCTAAGTTGGTTGTTATGTTAATGATTGTAAACAAACCGTACATTTCTCGCCTCGATACATTTCTGAAAGTGCAATGTATGATAATTATTGAAATAGGTTCTATTTTATCTACTAGGGGCTCCGCCCCTGTTCGCTTCGCTCACCAACTCCAGGGGCGATTTATGGCGAAGCCAACGCAAACAGATTATCGTATACTCTGATATTTTCACGGAAATGACGACTGAGCAGTGACCTATACATGGCCAATGCAAGACAGAGATCGAAATGGACACGACCATCTCCAACAATTCGAATTGCGGGCATTCGTTGTAATTTCACCATTAATATTTAAATAATAAATATTCAACATTTCAAACAAATTTTTACATACCAACTAAAGGAAATAATATAATATGTAACAACATATGTTTGACTAATAATACAGTAAGCCTTTTGTTTCCTTTTACCTAATCTAAAACAAAAACTTTGTTAGTGGTGAAGAATAATTACCTGATGCTAAATTCGCCAGATTGGTTGCAAATGTACGTGACTTGGTTCATTGTATGTCTAACATGAAGAAATTATGTTTTCGATCCAAATCAGCTGTTTTATTTATAATATGCAACAACAGATGTTTGAATTAAATTGAATTATACAGTAAGCATTTTTCGATGATTTTTATTTCTGTTGCTTTCAGTTTGTCAATCGACCCTAAAAAAAACTTTTAGTCGTGAATAATAATAATCTGATTCTAAATTTGCTAAGTTGGTTACTATGGTAATGAATGTAAAACATGTGTTGGGAAGCTTTCGATCCGAACAGCTGTTTTATCTGTTATAGAGCTGGAAGTAAATAACAGAATTTTCACGATTTTCACACTTTACAATTAAAATTTGAGAAAATCGGTTATGTTCGTCTATGACCCCATAAGAATATAAATTTTCGTATTTGTATATTAAGTAGTTTTTACTCTACGTTGATCCTATGTCAGTCATTCACAACTATGTCAGCCTAAAACCACAATTTTTTAAAATTGAACAATTTGTGTAGTTATTTTTCTAGCGAGCTATCAGATTCTACATGCAAAAATAAGTCGAAAATGTAGTATAACACTTTTTCGATTTCGGCTTAGTTTAGCCGTAATTCGCTTGTAGACAATTACCAAGAAATTATGTTTTTTGTTGATAACTCGGTTATCCTTTGACCTACTGAAACTACAAAAAAAGCATTTTGTCTGTCGTTAAAAAAGGAAAATATTTTGTTTCTTGTACATTTTTTGTAAAGTTAACGTTTTTCAAGATATTCCACGTCAAAAATTTGTAACGGCCGCCATTTTGAAAATTATAAAAATTAATTCTTTGTGTTTGGTACACTTGTTAATCGTAACATATAAAATGCTTATTCCAAATTTGAAGTCGATATCTTATCTATTTCCAGAGTTACAGCGAGTTTTTGTAAAAAAACAAAATGGCGGCTTACGGCTAAACTAAGCCGAAATCGAAAAAATGTTATTCTACATTTTCGACTTATTTTTGCATGTAGAATCTGAATCTGCATAGCCCGCTACGCTTTACTGAATCACCCTGTATACTAGATTTAAACTAATTTATTTCGGTATCTTTTAAATTATCTACAAACTAAAAGTTCCTCTTGTTTGTATAACACTAAGTAAGCCCACTACAATAACAGCAGCAGTATCAATTGTTGCAGTATGAAAGCGTGTCCGTATAAACAATTTGTTACAGGCGATAAGATTGCACCATCAGCTCCAGTCGTTGCCATAACTCTACCAAGACACACTTTCTTGTCAACTCGGTCCTGGCCTATTTAGGTTAAACACAAATATTCGTGTTTGGGAATAATAACATTACGGGTAGACTCGACGTACTCAAACTGTGCTAGAAACCTGATTGAAAGAGCACAGCGAAATTGGCATAGTGTTTTGTGAGCTAACAAAAATCACGTTTCTTAAATAAACATTACTTTCCAATTCTGCCTGTGTGAAAGTAATTATTCGTCGTTTTAATTATTGTGTTCTAAAATCTTTGCCACTGAAAATGTCGTTTGTACCCATCAATAAAAACACCCAATAAAGGTAGAAAGAGTCAAGAGCGTGCTTGGAAATAATGTATATGGTAGGGAATGTCGTAGAGTAAAGACCAACAACTTAGAGATTCGTGTTTGGTGTGCCATAATGCTTACCAATTTTGTAATTTTGCTATTTAATGTACAAAATGTGTAATTTTTTTAGTATTGCTATGTAATACTGCTATTTAATGTTATTTTTCTGTGTAATACTGCTATTTAATGTTATTTTGCTTTGTAATATTACTGTTTGATGTTATTTTGCTGTGTAATACTGCTATTTAATGTTATTTTGCTTTGTAATATTACTGTTTGATGTTATTTTGCTGTGTAATACTGCTATTTAATGTTATTATGCTTTGTAATATTGTCATTTAAGGTTATTTTGCTTTGTAATATTGCTATTGAATTTTATTATGCTTTGTATTATTACTATTTCATGTTATTATGCTTAAAAATAAATAAATCCCCAGGCCGAGGTGATATTAACTCATACATGGTTAAAAGATTTCACAAAATATTACAAAATTGTTTACTTATCTTTATAATATGAGTTTAGAGCCAGGAGAATTTCCCACATGTCTAAAGAAGGTAATCATTCCAAAAATGGTGATAAGCATTCTCTAGAAGATTATAGACCCATATCTCTACTATCTGTATTCTCTAAAATACAGAGGTTATAGTTAAAAAAAAGTCTTAAACTTTTTTAATATGACTGGATTTTTTGCTGCGACTCACTTAGGATTTAGGGAGAGGCTCAGTACTGTTGATGCCTTAAGTATATTTTTGACAAATATTTATGATTCTGTGAATCGAGGTTTCAAATTTTCAGCATTTTTTATAGATATAAAAAAAGGCATGTGATACAGTAGACCATACAATAGTCCTGAATAAGTTGTGCAATGCATGAGTAAGAGGGCTAACCACACAAATGGTTCAGGAGCTACTTAACAAATAGGAAAGAGTGTGTGAAGATTTCGAGCTGTCTTAGCCAGCAGGGGGTTCTAAAGTATGGTGTTCCTCACGGCTCGGTCCTAGGGCCACTTCTTTTTTTTTAGTTTATATGTAAATGATTTATGCTCTGGGATTTTACAGCTTTTACAGACGATCCTGCGTTTTCATATCAAAGCTCTAACTTACAGTAATTGAAATATTTATTGCAGGAGGACTTACTCAAACTGACATTTTGGTTTAGTTCTCAATATATGGTATTCTGCGAAAAGACTAAATATATTACTTTTAATCTTAGAAAAGAAAATTAATGAGGTTTTAGTTTATCACTCCTCTATGAGTACGGGGTTCTGTAACTGTATTGTTATCCAACAAATTAAAGAAATTAAATACTTAGGAATTACAATAGATTCTGGTTTAAACTGGAGGGGACACAAATCAGTTCTACAAAAAACTTTCTTCAATGTCCTTAGAAAATTCTATATCTTAAAAGATCTTTGCTCTACCCAAGCCTTTTTGATAATTTACCACTCTCTGGTAAGTTCCCGTCTGGGATATGGGTTGGTTTGTTGAGTGGGGGGTGCTTCTTCAAAGTTTTAAAAATATTCTACTTCAGAAGTACAAATAATCCGATTTCGCCCAAATTATTTCCATACGAACTTAGACATAAATTCATAATAAATGTAACTAGACCGAAGGTTAACCCCTTTTCAAAATTGTTTTATTTATAATGCACCTAAATACTACAACGCTCTTCCGGCTGGAGTGAGGGAGGCAGGGTCTATGTCAAGATTTTTTAAATTACTCAGGACTTGGCTCTTAATAACTGATAATTTGTTTGACAGATTTAAAATTATTTCCTAAGTATTTAAATTTTGTAATAGAATTTAAATTCCAACTTTTATAATAATTAATTATAATTTCCATTTTAGTGCAGCTGCCGTAAAATGTTCTCTTTTATTTTTCACAAATTGTAATAACTTTCATTGATGGACTCACAACAGGCTTTTCCTTTGGGGGTACGTAATTTTGTCTTTATTTCACTTTATTCTATGCATGTATGTCTATTATTTTTTTGTAAATTTTAAACTAGTTTTATTAATTTTCGTAATTGTGAAATACAACAAAATAATTTTTTTTTAATGAATATTTAGTGTTATTTTGCTCTGTGATATGATATTTAATATTATTTCGCTTTGTAATATTGCTATTTAATATTATTTCGCTTTGTAATATTGCTATTTAATGTTCTGTCGCTTTGTTTAAAACGATATGATTAAAGCTGCCAAAGATCAATACTATAACACCTATAATTTACGGCAGAGTAACCAATATCATAGGTCGTTACTATCTGACTGGCAATACCTACACTTACTCGTCGTAACGAAACATAGTTCACGCATTTTTCCAACTCCGGTTTTAACCTCAACGTGTCTGAAATACAGTTATAATAATTCGATGATCGTGTTGACAGTACCGCGGTTACAGTGTGTCTTGATTGTCACCAAGGTCACGACCAAACTTTACACAGTTTGTATCGTGCTGTAAACAAATATCCAAGCAATACATAGTCTCGCAGCAGTTTGGACTGTTTGGCAATTTCGACACGCTTCACAATACCGATTAAATCCATTCAAATTGTTAAGCAATAATAAAACATATTAGAAACCAACTTCTTATTTGCTTGTTTAAATGTTTCACCGATACTAAATAAAACTCCATATTGAATGTATGTCAACTCTACAATTCAGTTTAATTGGAATTAATAGATGATTAGTTAGGAGTTAAATGGCAAAAACTACTCAGCAAAATAAGTATATCATAATAGGATTACAAACGTATTTAAAATAATTTTACTGTATTATTTCAAAAATGACACCCTGAAAAGGATTTGGGCCTTTTAGTTTTTCCGGTTTATCGATTAATTGTTTTAATTCGCGAAAATGCTTACAAAAAATAGTGTACAACTTTTGACTACAAATTTTGTTTTTGGTGAAGCAACAACAATTTCTAAGATCTTATAAATAACGAAAACGTAAAACACAAATGTTTACCATTTTCTAGCAAGTTAATCGTTTACAAATTAAGTTTATTCGTGAGAATTTAATTAAAACGAATATACTTGTACATAATATCTTATCACGCGACAAGCTCAATTACTATTTGTAGATAATAAGTTACAGATTTATTTTTTTTTTATCTTTAGCAATTTTGTACGTTTGGACTAAAATATTTCTACATCTGTCACGAGTAAAAAGATTCAATCAGCTGTAATTCAAGTCTCTACTGGAATGTGGTTGGCAACACTATATTGCATTTTCTAATCTTTTGGCTACATGTCGTCACACCACAAACACCCAATACGCCATTCATTCTGTATTGCTTTCTTACAGTGTGACCAACATAAACAAGTTAAACCTTCTAATATATTATTAATAATGGCGGACATCATTAGTCTGAAAGTACGTTAAGCCTGGTAGTTTCTTGTGTAAGAGTTGCCTTTCGCTTGGGCTTAAACTTGCACGATAGCAATATTATAAAATGATTTTGTGACAGCGTGTTACGTCAGTTATCAAATCCGTTACAGTAGTGTGTAGCCTATAGAAGTGAAATAGTGTAAAATCGTTATAGGCCCTACAGTATATACAATTCAGCCTGCGTATGTTTGTGCTCGCAAAGCTCGAAAAGTATTCGACTGATTCAACTAAAAAATTACATTTTATTGCCAAGAGCGTTTAGACATTACAATCATTACAGTCTAAGAGGTTGAAAAGGGGTTGCTACCATTATACAATAAATATAAATTGAACTAACTGCCTACAAGCTATAAAAACAAGATTGTATAATATTATTCGTAAGTAATATAAAAAACCATTTTCAATTCGGTTAATTAAGGGTCGGCTCTAGCTGTCGGCCATGTTGGCTGACACTCCATAAGACCAATGTTAAATTAAAATCCAAATTTTTCCTTTATTTTTGATCGGAACATTATAAACGATATGTCATTTTAAAGCTATGGTCAATATGCATGCAAATGGCTTTTTAAAAACTAAGAAAAATATTTTGTTTAATATTTATTAACAATTTAAAACATTAATTTTTAATTTTTTTTTTTATGTTCTCACTATTAATTATAGCGAAAAACTACCAAGCCATTCGCCTGAAGAATTTCGTCTCCAAGATTTTAGTATTTTTTTTAAAACGCTATTTGAACAATTGCGGGTTTTAAATGGATCTAGGCTGAGCAATGTCCGTGTAACCTACCGCCGCTATAATGTGATTTTAAATATTTTTTACGTTGTAACTATTAATTATAGCGAAAAATTACCAAACCATTCGGATGACGAATTTTGTCCCCAAGAGTTTGGTATTTTTAAAAAAACGCTATTTGAATAATTGCGGGTTTTAAATGGATTTAGGATGAGCAATGTCCGCGTAACCTACCGCCGCTATAGGGAGTCGCAGGTTGCTTTCTGTTTTACTAGAGCCGACCCTTAAGGCAAAGGGATAAAAGGGGATAGCTATCATTAAAATTAAATCATAATTAAAACGGAATAGCTACCCTTATAAAATGAAATGCACTAACTTTCTACAACCTATACAGTTAAATTTAAGCAATATTAAATTATTAAAGTGAATTATTTATTAATTATTTGAGTAATATTAATATATTTGGGGTTGATGTTAAAATCAATTTGCAATTCGATTACCTAAGTCAAAGTAATGAAATGGGATAACTACAAATTAAAATTAAATAATAATTCGACCACGCAGCTGAACCGCTGACGTGAGTTGAGCAAATTTCCAAAATTAAGTTTATAGACCGATATTTTAGGGCTTCGACCAACAATTTGGGAAATAGGTCTATTCACGACGGTGCTGAATAGCTGCAAAATTGTTCGCACGCCATTCCGCATATTGGGAGTATCTTCAATAACACAAAGCATTGCGTGCTTCGCACGCCATTCCACATATTGGGATTGTCTTCAATACACAATGCATTGCGTGCTTCGCACGCCATTCCACATATTGGGATTGTCTTCAATACACAAAGCATTGCGTGCTTCGCACGCCATTCCACATATTGGGATTGTCTTCAATACACAATGCATTGCGTGCTTCGCACGCCAAACCTCGTATTAGGGGTATTTTCAACACACAAAGCATTGCGTGCTTCGCACGCCAACCCCACGGTAGAATCCACCACATTTTCTTTGAACCGGGTACTTCTATGGTATTTCACGTTTTGATCGATTTTGGGGGAACCAAGCGAGCTATAAGGTCGCGTAAAAAAACAAAATGTGCAGAATAACATCTTACATTTATATTTTTAGAAAAAACTTTAAAAAAAATTCATTATCTTAATAAAAATCTCAAAAAATAGTTACTTAGGGTCAAAAAACTTACTTCCGGTTGTTGGATTTTTTTGGCTAACGAACTCCTCCGAGCCACTTACACAACCAACACGTCTACCAAATTTGGACCAAATCGGACTTAAAATGCGACCGCTAGAGTGCGAACACATATATACTTATATATATATATATATTCATATACATATATATATATATATGAATTTTAATGACACCACAAAACGTGTTCTGGGGACCATGATCGTTGCTCATTTGCTACTCCCGACCTTGGGTCTCACCATAAGGGCCACTGCAATAGCTCATTTTTCCTATAGAAATTCGCTAATAATTAAAACGGAATAGAAACACTTATAAAATAAATAGCATTAACATTAAACGCCTCCCCTGTTCATAAGAATCTTATTTTAACCACAAGTCATTTCAAAATTAATTTTTCAATACACTCACTGAATTGTGGTTGTTAATTTAATCTAAGTACAGGCCTATATGTATATATTTTATTAAAATCAACCAATAGCGAAGCATTGTCGAGTCCACTAGTTTCAAAATATATTCATCAAAACCCCTTTTCGAGCTGGCTTCAGTAAAACTGATCATATCACGCTAAAATAATTTAGGCCTACGTAAAATATGTCACTATCTACATTTCATAAGCTATGATAACATAAGGTAATTATTATTAACTAGTAGTTCTGTGAACAGTAGACCTCGCTCGTTGAAATAAGAAATGTGGTTTTGAGCTTAGGTTAAAAATAGTGTGCCAGTAAGGAAGAAAGCACAAGGTTTAGCAAGTGAAACATTATTTACAATTCCCGCGATTCCGGGATTTCTAGTTCTCGTTTTTATTTCTTTTCTTGAGCTTTGACTGCTAAAGATTTTCTTTTAGGGGGCATTGTGTTTTATTTAGGTTAATAATGCGTAAGGTAGCTAACAATATCGCGTTATAGAGGGACAACATATAATTAAATATTTACATACTTAAATAACTCAAACTTAACAATGTATTTACAGTTCCATAACTTCCATATCATATTCCAATATTAGAAATAATGAAAACAAACGATGTTAAAACGTCGTGATAGTGATCTCAACCCATGTATCAACACTTCCCGCGGTGTCCTACGGTCATTTTTTGTATGTCCTTTATCGCCGCGGAGGTTTCATTTGTTTCATCTCATTTTGTAATTCAAGAAAAGTCAAATACTTTTATGAAATTTACAATG
The DNA here is from genome assembly GCA_018207615.1 of Philaenus spumarius. NCBI lineage: Eukaryota > Metazoa > Arthropoda > Insecta > Hemiptera > Aphrophoridae > Philaenus > Philaenus spumarius. Next base: position 40,676 of record JAGFPH010007224.1, on the reverse strand, counting down.
ATAATTTACAGGTATACAGTTCAATTCTTTGATTTATCCTCTACACTTTCTTATAATATGTCATTTTTGGGCAAATGATATATTCCTAAATTACTATTCGAAACAGGCCTAGTTTTGATAGCAGTCTTGTAGTAGGAACATAAAAAATGGTGTTTTCAAACTAAGAAATTTGAAATTGATAAATATTATTATAAAATTCTATTTAGAACTAAATTATGAAACTTTTTACATTTATGAAAAAAATTACAATACTTTTACTACTTTTTATGTAGGCCTAAAGTTAAACATTTTCCTTTCGTTACTGAACGTGATTGTTTCTTGAGCTAATAACTTTCTTAATTTTACTTCAATAATTTTTTTTTACTGGCATATATGAATTCTTTAACCTTTATCTACAAAAAAGGTATGGAACACTTTTGAATTGGTTTAGAATAAACGTATAAAAACATGGATGAAATACAAAAACTTGGACGATTTTTAACAAATTCGAAGTTTACGGCCATTTTGTGATCTTACCGTTAGAGATAGGGGAAAAAATCAAGAATACAATTTTGTTTAAAATTTAATTTGCTTTTAGCAAAGTCCTATTAGTTTTTTAATTCGACTTACGGTTAAGCCACAAACTGGCTTTGGAAAAAAGCTTACACTGAGAGAAACGGTCCGGCCGCCATTTTTATTTTATTTAAGGGGTTAAAAATGAAAAATGGAAAAAACCGTATACATACATGGCTCGGCCTAGGAATAAGGAACATTCATGCAAAAAATCATCAAAATCGGTCAAGGCGTTTGGCCGTAATCGTGAGACAGACACACAGATATACAGACACACAGACGAAATGCCGAACGGTCGAGTTAAAACGGAGACCTCGCTTACGCTCGGTCAAATATAAGTAGGTTATCTCATCATGTTCCAATATATACGAAATCCTTCAATATGTGTAATGATTCTAGTTTTCGATATTCATTAAACATAATTAAACTTGCATACATTTCCTCTCCAAATCCTAACCCTTCTCGCTGTCACATAAACTAAAAATAAATTCGATCACTGTTGACGTAAATTGAGCGAATTTTCAAAATTAGGTTTTATAGGATTTAGGGGTTCAGCCAACTATTTGGGGAGTTTTTCTCCTTACGAAGGCGCTGAATAGATGTCTCCGTGCACGAAGTATATTAGTGAAATTCGTTTCATTCCGCTCGCAGCGAAAAATCTCGTATTGCGAGTTTGCACATCGACCTTACGGCCTAGGATTTTGGACTGCTTCACTTATGGTGCACCGGACAAACTCACTCGGCGAGTTTGCATCCCGGTCGTCGGCCTCGGATCGGAAGCTGCCTCACGGTAAAAATCCCTCACGTGGATTTGAACCTGGTACTTTTATGGTATTTAACGTCTTGTACGATTTTGGGCAACCCCACAGCTATAAGGTTGTGTAAGAAAAAAATAATGTGCAGAATAATCTCCTATATTTATTCCTTCGATAAACCACAAAGAAGTTTCATTCTAAAATCTCAAAACTATTTTATTTCCAGTCAAAGTAAAGTGCTTCCGGTTATTGGATTTTTTGCTAACGAATTCGTCTGACCGACTTAGAAAACCAACCTGTTTACCACATTTGGACTAAATCGGACTAAAATGCGTCCGTTAAAGCGCGAACACACATATTTATTTATACAATTTTTAATGACACCCCAAAACGTGTTCTGGGGACTATGATCCGTGCTCATTTACTACTCCCGATCTTAGGTATTACCATAGAGTCACTGCAATCATCTTTCCTGTAGAAGTTGGCTAGTGATTTTTTTTTAAATGCGAGATAGTTTAGAATGTTTTCTTTATTTCGAATTTCCGTATTTTATGTATGTTTTTCTTTGTCTTTATTATGTATTTTTTTTAATGGTAAAATTGATTTTCGTTTTGTTTTAGGCTCGAGTTTAGTGTATAAGTATCTATACAAATGTGAATTGTGTATAGGTTAAGTGTAAAAGCGAATCTGATGGTCCCTAACATCTTTCTAAATCAAACCAATTACTTTTTCCCTCTCTCTTCAATCATCTAATTCATTAATCAAAACCAGAAATCATTTAAAAACAGGACATATCAAACATGATGAAAGATTAAAACTTGAACATAAAATCTCACAACTAATTACGTCAAACGAATTTCAACGACAATGTCGCCACATTCAGTGATGAAGGAATTACTGCAACTAGGCCTGTAGCAATTATTGTTTCACGAATCTTGTCGGAAATATGTGTTTAACTTTATTGATCAAACCTAAATGCCTTGTGAAGGTCAAACAAGTAATCCCCAACATATATACCTGCTGATATGGAGAGGAAATTGTTTAATATTTCCATAGTGGTGGAGTTATGATATTTGGCCAGGCTGATATCAACTGGTTTCCGAGTCAGTGTAGTTAAATTATTAAATTAAAATATTTCCAGTAATAACAGCTAATAAACGAAACCAGTCAAATAAATATAAGATTCTTTAGCGCAAAGTTGCCAGTTTGGTTTTAAGAAACATTGTGCGCTTTTGTGTGTAACGAAGTAATGTGTCAATTTTTGAACTTTAGACATCAAATTGTTGTTGTTTCGAAGTAACAATGGAATTATTATATTGTGTCCGAGTGTCCATCAACGTGTCACTGCCTCGAACCCCTCACTTTACCATCTTTCGAAAAACAATTTTACAGTACGATTTTATTTGTATTCCCAAATTGAGGAGGAAATAATTTGACCACGCAGCTGAACCGCTGACGTGAGTTGATCGAATTTCCACAGTTAAGTTTATATGTTTTAAGGTTTCAACCAACTATTTGGGAAATTGGTCTACTCACGAAGAGGCTGAATAGCTGGCCGCGTGTACGAAATATCAGTAAGGTTTGTTTGCATCTCAGCCTCGCGCGTTTCTTCGTTCAGCAGCGTTCTTTGAGAGTTTGCATCTCGACCTTGCTGCCTCGGATTATGGACTGCTTCGCTTCGTGAGTTTGTAAGCCGGCAGTCGGCCTCAGATCAGAAGCTCCCACCACGGTAAAATTCCCCTACTAGTCTACATGGAAACTATTTGCTTTACAATAGAGTTTAAAAGATTGAATTTTCCCACTTTCTAGTGGACAGTAAACTCAATGTTTAAAACAG
>JAGFPH010007224.1:22004-32084 GCA_018207615.1 Philaenus spumarius | reverse complement strand
CTCTAGGGCCATAGGTGCTCACTAAGAAAGGGTATGAAAAATTTCGAAATTTTAGGAGGGGTTTGGGGGGATCAAAGTTACTAAAATCATAATTTCAGATCTTTTATTATTATGACAATAGTGCTTTTATTATTTAAGATCTATATATATAAAAGCCAAATACCACTCACTGACTGAACACTTAAAAAGAATACAATTACGTTAAAAAGACTGAAAATACCAACCACCACGGGCAACGCCGTACGGGTCAGCTAGTATACCTATAAAGAGAGGTGAAGCAATGCCTTAGTTGTAGGCCTACTCAGTTACGTTGGCTTACGAAGCCTTCCTGACTTACCTAAAACCTAAAAATAATCTTTGCATCTTCTCTGCGTTCGATTAAGTGTTGTGAAATGTATGTAAATGAAATGAATCATCCAATGAGTAACGAGACGCGATTCACTATTTGTTTATAGATAAACATGATACCAGGTATTCTTATCTTGGAAAATTATGGTAAAGCGATAGTGAAGGTAATTAGATTAAGGTTACAGGGTTATAAAATAGGTTTTATTGGACGATTGTTCTGTTCATGGCCACTGTTTTACACAAAGCGACGAAAGGCCCAACACCGATTTTCGATGTTAACAAAATATACATTTTTTTCTCAAAACTTAAAATTGTACTATTGCTGATGACTTTAAAATTGTAATTTCATTTAGGCTGTCCCCGAAATCTCTGGACCGCTTTTGTGGTTTCGTATGCTGTTATTATCTTTAACTTAACTACTATTGGAACGAAGTTCCTTAACGCGGGTTGCGGTAAGTGTTAAAAAGTAGAAAATGTAACTCGTAACGAAAAAAAGTGTTATCAATTGGTTGTTATGGCAATGACAAATATAAAATACTAGTAAAGAAATAGCGTTATCAAATTGGTTATTCGAAATTTTAGGGGGGTTTGGGGGGATCAAAGTTGTTAAAAAACGATTTCTTCAAAACTACCGAATGGATTGGAATGAAATGTGGTATGTAGCTTCCTCTAGGGCCATAGGTGCTCACTAAGAAAGGGTATGAAAAATTTCGACATTTTAGGAGGGGTTTGGGGGATCAAAGTTACTAAAATATTAATTTCAGATCTTTTATTATTATGACAATAGTGCTTTTATTATTTAAGATCTATATATATAAAAGCCAAATACCACTCACTGACTGAACACTTAAAAAGAATACAATTACGTTAAAAAGACTGAAAATACTAACCACCACGGGCAACGCCGTACGGGTCAGCTAGTAAAGTATGAATCTGACTGCAAGTTCTTGCTCGTGCCGCTCACCGCTTATACCGTTGCCGAGGCCTAAGAGATGTCAGACATGACCTCTGTATGTTCGAATAAGCAATCGTTATAAGCAAAGCTAATGACAACAGTTATTGTCTCCGGGAACCTCTAATATAAAAGGAAGCCTCACATGTTTGCATTCCTCCCTCAATCTAATGCACTACATAGGCCTACTATATCGGATATTACTAGGCTTCACCATCATAGTCATGGCTCATTTGGTAGATTAAGATGTTACATGTTGTCCTTTAGTTTACTATTGTAGGGTATCTGTGATGTACAGGCACCTCGGTCGTTTCGGTTCAACTTTTTATTAACAAAAATATCTTTTACTAATTTAATGTACATTGAACGGTTTAAAATATAATAGTATGTGCTTAAACAATATTTATTTCTTAGACTTACTGTACTGTCATTTTACCAAAACCGTTCAACTCATTTAAACAAAATTTACAACACTTTCAATCAGTGTGTCCCAAATATCACCACACCAGGCTGTTTGTAGGTTAAAATAAGAAGAAAAAAGTTTAAATAACCATAGATCCATAAAAGCATGGTTTTCAAATCATCCGCCAATTTGTTTTTTACTAAACACTTAATATATTTGGAAAGAGAAAAGCTATTGACCTCAATATTGGTGTACATATTTACTATGTAACATATTACCCGTGCACAAAAAACCAGAACGTTCTTTTATATACTTTAAAAAATGGGGCCATTAAAAATTAATGTAAAATATCTCTAAAATAGCTAACTTTACAAAAACGTTCTAAGAAAGAAAAACAGCTAATCGGCTAAAAACTCAAAACATCATTTGTCTGTACTATTATGGTTTTTTCTGTATTGTTTTCAACAATACCAAGAACTTATGTTCTGACTTTTTAGCCCAAAGGTCGGTTCTCTTTTTAGCTACAGGAAAAATAAATAAACGGTAACAGAAACTGGCACTTACTTTCTCACAAACCGATTAAAATTATTAAACAGATTCGTGTGACTTCATAATTGTATTAAAGTAGGTGAGGGGGATACATTCAAGTAGGAAAAGTAACTAATAAACATTATTATTATTATCTAGAGAGTAAACTATTCGATCGATTTCGAACAAATTTGCTCCAAACATGTTAATTAGGCCTGTGTAGACGCACGAAAAAAGGTTTTGAGAATTTTTTTGAAAAACAACCCCATTTTTGGCCAAGGAAAACTCCAAAAATCAGTTATTATTATTAGCTAGACGAGAATTTTTAGAAATATGCGGTTTTTTCATATGGTAGGGTACACGAAGGGCTACAAATAAGCCAAATTTTATCAAAATCGTTTGAGCCGTTTTTTTATTAAAAAAATAATAACTGATTTTTTTGGGTTTTTTTTTTCAAAAAGGAGGTTGTATTTCAAACCCTTTTTTCGTGCGATATACAGGACTAATTGACATGTTTTGTCCAAATTTGTTCGAAATTTTCGTATAGTTTTCTCTCTAGCTTTGTAAGGACCACTGTTTTGGACTCAGGAGGTCCCAAAACGGATATTTCCACAAAAAATATCAACATAGATTTTTTTGAGATCACTATACTTTCTCTATAGGCCTACTATATAGTATAGTGAGAAAGTAAAAAACGTTTTTTGTTATTAAAAATATTAACTTTTTTTGTTTCTTAAAGTTTTTTTCCATTTTTAAAGTTCATAAAAGAACTTCTGGTTTTTTGTACTAGGGAAAAGGTTACGTAACTAATATGAGGTCAACATCTTTTCTGTTTCCAAATATATTGAGTGTTTATTAAAAAAAAAAAAAAAATAAAATGGTGTAAAATTCGAAAACCAAGCATTTCCGGACCTATGTTTATTGAAACTTTTTTTTCACCTACAAAATAGCCTGGTGAAATTTGTTACAATCTTTCTAGTCAGCCTGTATAGTTGTATAAACAAACTTTGTGCATATAGTTCTTTGGCTATATTAGTTCACAGCTTATACAAATGCTACACAATTAATTACCGTTATGCTCTTTATGCTAATACTTCTGTCTGTTTTCTTACAGGTAAACACATTTGGAATTGTTAAATAATTCATGATGGTATAATAATTACGTCATCCTGGGGTAAGTTTGAAAATAATAATAATTTAACTTTGGTGGGATCGTAAGTAATAAAAACTGTGCTTAGTAAGTTGAGCAAATTTACACAAATAAGTTAATACGTTTTATGGTTTCAACTCACTTGCGAAATTAGTCTACTCAGGAAGGTGCTGAATTGCTGCCTGTTTACGAAATACGTTAGTAGAATTTGTTTGCTCCTCAACCTATAGCCCCGGCTCACGCGATGCTGTCTTCCGTTCGAAGCGGAAAAACTCTCTTTGCGAGCCTCGGGTATTTTGAAGCGAGCTACAAGGTCGTATAAAAAAACAAAATGTGCAAAATAATATGCTACATTAATTATTTTAGATAAAACCCAAAAAAAGCTCATTCTAGTACAAAAAATCTCAAAAAATAGTTACTTCCTGTCAAAAAGCAAGTTCTTCGCTGCGAGTGGAATGAAGTAGCCCTTGAGTCTAATAGGCCAGTCGGAAGAGGTCAATTTAGACCAATAGTTCCAGTAATTTGCAATACGGCTGAATTTTTTTATATGTACATTAAAGTATGTAGATTAACATAAAAAAAAGTTTACCATTCTATCGACTTCCCAAAGTCGAAAAAAGAATCGATTATCATTTTTTTCTTCGATTATCCTTAATATTTCGAGCTGGGATGAAGATAGAGGAAAATAAAAAATACCACCGTGTAGGGGAGGTATTTTTCAACAAAAAAGGTCATATGTATTTATTTCGTCCGAGCAATGGTTTGTCTGGAAAAAAATCGATAATGCAGGTATGTATTTTGCAGCAGGGGAAATCACTAAAAGGGGACATCTTATTCACATATGAAGCGTTGGCTCATTCTAAATTGGCCGAATTTTAATATATCGAATTGAAACTTGACATAGGAGTTAAAATATATATTTTAAACATTTATGCTGAGTCTCAGCTTGTTATCTTGAAAATTACCCGATCTAGAGCCACTTGACTTATTAATGGGTTTCTCGATTTTAGGAGTACCGGACCCACCAATTCATTTTAAACAGCTCCAGTTTAGAAAATTTTCAAAATATCAACCTGAAAGTTTGTTTACAAGTTAAATATATAGATTCAAACAAGATCAAGGAGTATAAACCTTTTTTATTATTTACTTTTCAAAGTACAAGTAACTTAAAAAAGTATAATTTTAGACCTTTTTAGATTTTTCATCAAAACGCTTGAGTTAATCGGCTGCAGATTAGTAAATTTTTTAAATATAGTTTTTAAAATAAGTATAGCAAAAAACAATTGTGTTTTTAACTTCTGTACCAATTTTTAAATCGATATGTTCAAAAATTTCGAAAATGGAGTCGTTGAATCCAAAGGTGTTATAGTTAAAACGAGATAGGTAAAACAGAAGACCATTTTCAAGCGCCTCGTTTTTAAAAATAACATGAAAAATATCGTTCATACTTACTAAGAATATTTATACTGGTGTACTCAACTTTTAAAACAAATTTGATGTTGATATTCCAAAAATTGACGAAACTGGAATAGATTGAAATTAGTTCGTGAGTCCGTTACTCCTAAAATCGATAATCGAAATCGACTCCTAGATCGGGTCATTTTCAAGATAACAAGCTGAGACTCAGCATAAATGTTTAAAATATATATTTTAACTACTATGTCAAGTTTCAATTCGATATATTAAAATTCGGCCAATTTAGAATGAGCCAACGCTTCATATATGAATAAGATGTCCCCTTTTAGTGATTTCCCCTGCTGCAAAATACATACCTGCATTATCGAATTTTTTCAGACAAACCATTGCTCGGACGAAATAAATACATATGACCTTTTTTGTTGAAAAATACCTCCCCTACACGTTGTTATTTTTTATTTTCCTCTATCTTCATCCCAGCTCGAAATATTAAGGATAATCGAAAAAAAAATGATAATCGATTTTTTTTTCAACTTTGGGAAATCGATAGAATGGTAAACTTTTTTTATGTTAACCTACATAGTTTAATGTAGGTACTTAAAAAAAAAAAATTCAGCCGTATTGCAAATTACTGGTAGTTGTAACCTATACCGACTGGGCTATAAGATGGAGGCTTAATTGCAAACAAATTCTACTAATATATTTCGTACACACTGGCAGCTATTCTGCTCCGAGAGTATACCAATTTATTAAATTGTTGGTAGAAACCCTAAAACAAATAAATTTAATTTTTGAAATTCGCTAAACTTACGTCAGCGGTGCAGCTGCGTGATCGAATTATTATCTATGCTCTAGATAACGAATCGATTGCTTTAGCATTAACAAATCACACTTATTGTCAGATTGGAAGAATATTCCTTTAACCAAATTGAAGACGGTACAAGATTATTGTTTTGCATGTATGTTTAGATTGTTTATTCCTTGGATTGCCTAAATAGTCGTAAGCACATAATTGTATCAGGAAATAAAGGAAAGCTCTAATTTTATTTTCTAACGCTTTCGCGTAAACTATTGTTTTCACAGTAATTAGACGGGCTCACCACAAAAACGTATTTTTGACTTTAATTAGTACGAAATAGGATTTTAATATCTCGGGTACCGTTGCGTCACGGGCGGGCGCGTGACTTAACAGAGCGTTCACTTGACGCTCAGCTGTTCCAACGTGCGTTGTTTTGATTTCTCTCGGACACAAGCTTGAGAACGCTATTTCTTTTGTCTCTCCCGTAGATAAAGTCATTCAACTGCTCTTCCGTAGTTGGACTACACTTTCTGTTTGTACCCATCTTGCCAAAGCATCGGTCATTCTTACACAAACCTTATTGTGCAGTTGACATATTATGTTCCTTTCATACAGACCATACACCGGGTGTTTCGAAATTAATATCGGCTCTGGCAGTATTTATTGAATTTAACTTACAATTGTAAATAATACATCAAATGAAAGAGCAACTCAAACAGTGTGATGTGAGCACTATTCGTCACGCGGCATACATCGAGTCCGTCCTAAACTTTGTTCAGTGTGTCTTGAGTAACAACTGCTTCAGTCCTGGTTCGTAAGTCGGGTAGTCAGATAGTATTGGAAGCACATACACATTATTTTTTATGACCCCCAAAGGTAAAAATGGCAAGGCGTCAGATAGGGTGAACGTAGAGGCCGTGTCATCCGGCCCCTTGCGACCAATCCCGCGGTCGGCCTACAACGTTGTTTAACAAATCGCGTATTGAGTTATACAAGTGAGGCGGCGGCGCACCGTCTTGCTGCCAAATGAAGTTCTGTTGTTCAGCTTCTTCCAATTGAGGAAAGAGCCATAGTTGTAGCCCACCAAGATAAGAAATACCAGTTGCAGTTCCTTCAGCAAAAATGAAAGGCCCATAAACTTTTCGATTGGATACGGCACAAAACATGTTCAATTTAGGGGAATCTCGTTGCAACTGTACCATCTCGTGGTGATTTACGGACCAAAAGATGAGTGTTCGTATGTCCGCTTAGGTGAAATGTCGATTCATCAATGAAGACGACACGATCCAGACAATCACGCTATATACATGTTCCGTTACTTTTTTGACACACTTTATGTACAACGATTTATAATTATCAATATAATATCTACAAATGGTTTAAAATATCAGATTGGACTAACATCTCTAGGAGTCCAGTGAAAGTAAGCGATGGTGACGGCTCAGAAATAGACCATTCATGTACACAAGTAATGAACGATAACACGCTTTTATGGGACTACGTTTGCTGGCTTTATGGAGGGGATGGGGAGTGGTGGGGCTGATTAACCTAAGCTGTACTGAACGTAACCTAAGTAGCTCGGGCTCCTCCTCCTCCAAAATAAAAAAAAGTAAAAACTTCGAAAAAATTTCTAAAATCATATATGGGAATAACCTAAGTTGTATTAAACATAACCTAGGCACTTAAGGTCCCCTTCCCAAAATAATGTCACAAAATTTTGAAAAACTTAACTTCCTACGTCACTTACATTTGATTAACTAAAGCTATATTGAACGTAACCTAAGCACCCCGGGGCCCCCGTCGCCCAAAATTTTGAAAAATTCTCACAATTTTGGGTTTAACCTAAGCTAATCGTAACCTAGCCAGAAGTCCCCCCACCCCCAAAATTTAGACCAACAAATTTCGAAAAATTTGTGTGTGTGTGTAACCTTTATGAATAAAATAATATTAAATATTTGTCATAAATGTATTCAGATAGTTTGTGCGCACTGTAATGTTTCTTTAAGTACAGTAAATAAGTACATCAAACATAACAGGATTTTTCAAAAGTTTTAGCAGCACTAGAAGGGGACTAATAATAATAAATCACTCTATAATTATTTTCCGGCAACAATCAGTTTCTAAATGTCGGCAGTTGAAAATTTGCAATGTTAAAAATGAAATAGTTGGGCTTTGTATTACTATTTCATTTATATGACCACCTTCAGCACCCGAGTAGCAACAAAAAGCCCTACATTCGACCACTAAATTTGAGTTATCTCCCTTATTTATGACTCAATTATTAAAAACAATGTATCAGTTGGTCTTAAAATAGTCTAACAGGCCCAATTGTGTTACTTTTAATGTTTTCTAGATATTTAACACTGATCATTTTCAACTGCCGCGATTTTGAAACGGATTGTTGCAGGAAAACAAATTTTTCAAGTGAAGTGTACCCTGTTTAGATGAATATTTATGCTAAGTTTCAGGATTATATCTTAAACTGTTTCGGAGATACTAAGGTATTTGTAATAAACGGTATCAGGAAACTGACACATACTTTCTCCCTCATTATAGGAACTTAATTTTTTATTTTTAAGAGTAATTTTCCCATAAAAATCCATAAAATAACGGAAAACCCAACTTTTTTCAAAAACGGCTGGAACGATTTTGATTAAAATTTTATAGTTTATAGTTCTTTAGGTCCCTAATAAACTATAAAATTTTAATCAAAATCGTTAGAGCCGTTTTTGAGAAAAGTTTATTTTTCCGTTATTTTAAGGGTTTTTATGGAAAAATTACCCTTAAAAATAAAAAATTCACAAAAATGAAAAGAACGCCTGGAGATACCGTGAATTAGTACCTCTGTACCAAATTTAACTGGTTTAGGCTCTAGGTCTAATAACATCCACATAGACACACACACACAGACATCACTCCGAAAACCACTTTTTTAGGTCCAGGGGGACCCAAAACGGATATTTCCACCAAAAACTCAAACTCGAAAATCTTGACGAATACAATACTTTCTCCATATACTATGGTATAGGGGGAGAAAGTAAAAATCACATACAGACGGACAGACAGAAAAAAGAGCGAGATAGGACACATGTTATGGCGTATTATTTGCTTGTTTTTATCTGGGAAATAACCCCATAAGTTTCGGGTAGTCGAAGCTGGACACTCTATATGTATAGATTTATCCTTTTTAAATTTAAGACGCCTCCGTCCATTGTTCGCTTACAGCATAAGTTCTCGTGATCCACAATTACCGACAAATCGACATTGCATGTATCCAAGACTAAGTTACAAAAGTGAGTTTAAATTACGGAGATCCGCAATTAATTTAGAAAGCAGCGCGAGTAGAACAATCCCACCTGGACAGTGAGGAGGTGTAGTCGAGTGCCTTGGTACCATTATTCCATCCGGTCTCGTTTAGTATTTAACAATTTCGTAATTCGTTACACTTTTGTTAGGAAGTGGCGCCGCGCCGACAGCGTAATATTGGCGTTGAGGCGAATCGCCCATTTGGGTAGAGAAATGGTACGGGTTCGTTTGTGGTCTTCTGTCTTTAGAGCACCAATATAGTGTACTAGAGGGCTTCGCTAACCTACCCCCGCGGCTACTAACGGTGAAGCAAATGCAAACAGATTATTGCAATATTTTCACGGGCATGACTATTGATTAGGACAGAGATTTTGTATTTTTATTTAAAAGAAAGATGATTTTCAGATTATAAAATTAGACCATTATGTGATACGGTATAGCCATATTTCAAACTTGTCAGAGAGACCTAGTAAAGAATAAAGTTAGCATAATTTTATTAGTGATAGGTGTGTGAATTATTTTATAATAAGCTTTCTTCGTTGTTTATGTTATAACCTAACCTAAAATAACAGTTGGTTGTAAAGAATAGTTACATATTTTTCTAAATTTACCAATTTGGTTGCTATGCTAATAAATGGAAATACTTTCACGATAAATGTTTTGGTTCAGTATAGGAATAACCTGAAATTCTGTTAAGCTTTCGATCCAAATCGGCTGTTTTGTTTACAATATTTACAATATTAGCCCAGTCGGTATAGGTTACAACTACCAGTAATTTGCAATACGGCTGATTTTTTTTATTTTTCTCTATCTTCATCCCAGCTCGAAATATTAAGGATAATCGAAAACAAAATAATAATCGATTTTTTTTCGACTTTGGGAAATCGATAGACTGGTAAACTTTTGTTTATGTTAATCTACGTACTTTAAGGTACTTATAAAAAAAAATCAGCCGTATTGTAAATTACTTTAACTTTTGGTCTAAATTTACCCCTACCGACTGGCCTATATATGTTTTAATTATAATACAGTAAGCATTTTTCCTTTGTGTTTGTTTTTATTTTGTTAACGTAACCTAAAAAACCTATTGGCTGTGAATAATAATTTAATTAATTCTATACTAGTGGACCGGGCAATGCTTCGCTATTGCTTGATTTACCTAACCTAAAATTATATTC
>JAGFPH010007224.1:1663-13280 GCA_018207615.1 Philaenus spumarius | reverse complement strand
GTTAATATTAGTATTATATAATGTCACGAGTTGTCAATGAGCACCAAGCAAGGTCCCTGGAATTCGTCTTGGGGTGTCATACTGCAAAACAATTTATACTACAAAACTACGAGTGAGAGACAGTAGGTCCACCGGACATGATTTTATTAAATGTGTCTTCTTGAATAATACAGTTTTCCTACAGCTGCTTGGCAAAGTGCGTTTTTGCACCCACAGCAGTTCGCAAACTAAACTACATGTTTTCAGCGTCAAGTAATTATACCTCTTTGTTTTACTTTTACTAGGGTGCAAAGCAAACAGCCGATGTAGGATATGTTTTGAAGATTTTGATTGTTGTGCTTAGAGTTGTGCTGCTCTTGGTGGCACACATGTGAACCGCAATACTATCTGGAATATCATACAGAACGTTTGTGAACTATAATGTAATGTATACACGTTTTGTTTACTAAAACAGATCTTTTCAAAACTAAAACACGAATTTAAAACCAGCGCAGCCTCAGGGGCGAAATGTTTATTGCGTGCGACAAACTCAACTTTGCATTCTTGATACACAAATAACTATAAATGTTTGTGAACGTGTTTTTGTTAAGTGTTCCATGACAATGGAGAATGTTCTCCAATAATTTGATGATGGCTGAATAGGCGAAACGGTCTTCGTTTAACAACGACAAGTGACTACCGACGATGGTAACTTGTAACAATTTATTAATAAAATATAAAATGCAGAAATGCTAGAGAACCTTAGTGAGAAGAATTAGAATAAATCCATCTTAGAAAAGCTAGTTTTGTATATCCTTCAGATACAAAAGTTGCCCCTGCCCGTCTAGTAACTGCTGTTTTTGTTTAGTCTGTCCGCACATCTTCCTGCCTTCAATGTTTACGTACATTCATTCTCTTGGTAATTAAGTTTAGATATATTTAGTAAACACCGCTGGCATAACGATAGGTAAATAGTTAAATGCTTTAATGATCCCTTACGTAGAACAGACACTAACCGTGAAATGTATAGGCTACAGTTTGAGTAATACTGATGCAGCATGCTGAAAAGAAGAATACAATACAAACGAGTTTTAAAATAATTCCATCACGCAGCTGAACCGCTTACGTGAGTATTGTTTATAAGTTTATATCTTTTGGAGTTTTAACCAACGATTTGGAAAATCGGTTTACTCTTAAGGCTCGGCTCCCTACATTCAAAACGGAGAAGTTGGGTACTAAATTCAATGTAAATAACCAAAACTTACCTTCACTATTAAGCATATTTTTGTTTTGTTTTTGTCAAAAAACGAAAGCTGCATTTTTTTTCTCAAAATTAAAATAGATTGTGGGTGTTGATTGCTAAGGTTTTTTGCAATATCTCTTTTTGCAAGTGAGTAAAAAATTAATAAAGTTTACTATTTTTTACTATTTCTATCATACGTTTATGAAAACACTAAAACGGGTTTTGAAAAAGTATTCAGCGATCAACATCCGCATATGACAGTACTTCAAAATGAAACGAAATTTTTAAATTTATTCCACGAATTAACGGGAAAAAATTACTTATTCTGTAGCATTGCTCTTATGGGAATCAGATTCAACTTGGCGGACAGGGTAGCGCCCCCTTAATAGCTGCATGCGAGAACGAAATATATTGCTAAAAATTTGTTTATACCTCAGCCCCGGCTCGAACACTCCTTCGTTCCGCTCGCAGTGGAAACACTCGCTCTTACAAATCGACCTTGTGGCCTCGGATTATTGACTGCGATTTTCGAGTATGCACCTTGACCATGCGCCCTCGGGTTTATGGACTGCTAGCTTCGCTCGCAGCGGGCAAGCTCGCTTTTTATGATATTTTACGTTTAGATCGACTTAGGAGGAACCAGACGGGCTATAAGGTCGTGCAAAAAAAACAAACAAAATGAGCAGAATAATCTATATATATAAAAGCCAAAACCCACTGAAACTCACTGACTCACTCATCACGATTTCTCAAAAACTACCGAACGGATTGGAATGAAATTTGGTATGTAGCTTCCACTAGGGCCATAGGTACTCACTAAGAAATTGTTTGAAAAAATTCGAAATTTTAGGGGGGGTTTGGGGGGATCAAAGTTATTAAAAAACGACTTCCTCAAAACTACCGAATGGATTGGAATGAAATTTGGTATGTATTTTCCTCTAGAGCCATAGGTGCTTACTAAGAAAGGGTTTGAAAAAATTCGAAATTTTAGGGGGGTTTGGGGGATCAAAGTTATTAAAAAACGACTTCTTCAAAACTACCGAATGGATTTGAATGAAATTTGGTATGTAGCTTCCGCTAGGGCCATAGGTGCTCACTAAGAAAGGGTTTGAAAAATTCGAAATTTTAGGGGAGGTTTAGGGGGATCAAAGTTGTTAAAAAACGATTTCTTCAAAACTACCAAATAGATTTCAATGAAATTTGGTATGTAGCTTCCTCTAGGGCCGTAGGTGCTCATTAAGAAAGGGTTTGAAAAATTCGAAATTTTAGGGGAGGTTTAGGGGGATCAAAGTTGTTAAAAAACGACTTCCTCAAAACTACCGAATGGATTGGAATGAAATTTGGTATGTAGCTTCCTCTAGGGCCATAGGTGCTCACTAAGAAAGGGTTTTAAAAAATTCGAAATTTTAGGGGAGGTTTAGGGGGATCAAAGTTGTTAAAAAACGATTTCTTCAAAACTACCAAATGGATTGGAATGAAATTTGGTATGTAGCTTCCTCTAGGGCCATAGGTACTCACTAAGAAAGGGTTTGAAAAAATTTGAAATTTTAGGGGGGTTTGGTGGGATCAAAGTTATTAAAAAACGACTTCCTCAAAACTACCGAATGGATTGGAATGAAATTTGGTATGTAGCTTCCTCTAGTGCCATAGGTGCTCACTAAGAAAGGGTTTGAAAAATTCGAAATATTAGGGGGGTTTGGGGATCAAAGTTATTAAATCACGATTTCTTCAAAACTACCGAATGGATTGGAATGAAATTTGGTATGTAGCTTCCTCTAGGGCCATAGGTGCTTACTAAGAAAGGGTTTGAAAAAATTCGAAATTTTAGGGGGCTTTGGGGATCAAAGTTATTAAATCACGATTTCTTCAAAACTACCGAACGGATTGGAATGAAATTTGGTATGTAGCTTCCTCTAGGGCCATAGGTGCTCACTAAGAAAGGGTATGAAAAATTTCGAAATTTTAGGAGGGGTTTAGTTGGATCAAAGTTACTAAAATCATAATTTCAGATTCTTTATTATTATGACAATAGTGCTTTTATTATTTAAGATCTATATATATATAAGCCAAATACCACTCACTGACTGAACACTTAAAAAGAATACAATTACGTTAAAAAGACTGAAAATATCAACCACCACGGGCAACGCCGTACGGGTCAGCTAGTCTCATATATTTACTTTTTTTAGATCAAACACCAAAAAGTTTTAATGTAGTAAAATCTCAAAAAAAATACTTCCTATTAAAAACATGCTTCTGATTGTTAGATTTGTTTGGCTGACGAGCTCGCCCGAGCGGCTTAGAAAACCGATTGTGTACCAAATTCGATTGTGTGGATTCGATTGTGTACCGAATTTGGACCACAATCGGAGTTAAAATTCAGCCGTTATAGTGCAATCACATACATACATATGAAGTTTTTAATGACAAATGAAAACATGTTCTGGGACAATGATCGGTGCCCATTGACCATTCCCCACCTTGCGAAATTATTTTATAAGACATGAAAATAAATATGCCTATTGACATTAAGTAGAATAACAATAACAAAACCTATATTACCGTAATTCGTAATTGTACACTATTCATTTAAAAAAGAGAGTAAACTGAGGAAACAAGCTTCAGAAGGCTAAAGTGACAGTGGGGATAAAACTGTATACAAATATCTAGAACAGACAGAGGAATTAATACAATTAACAATTTTCTCGAGATCAGATGCAACAGCCGACCACCAAAAAATAATTCGAACACTCAGCTTAATTTCCAAAATTAAATTTATATGTTTTAGGGCTCAACATGCTATATGAAAAATAACGTCTATTCACGGACACGTTGAATAACTATCTCAGTGTATGGAAATTTATTAAGTAGAATTTGTTTGCACCTCAACATCAAACCCCGGCTCATGCGTTGCTTCCTTCCGCTAGCAACTAAACGATTTGCAAGTTTGCACCTCGACCTTGGCGTAGGATTTTGGACTGCTTTGCTTCGCTCGCAGAATCCCAGTACTTTTATAATATTTTATGCTTCGAAAGATTTTGGGGGAACCAGACTAGCTATAAGGTCGTTAAAAAATATAATAACCTATATTTATTTGTTTAGATAAACGCGAAACCCCAAAAACGTTTCATTCTAGTACCAAATATCTTAAAAAATAAATTCTTCCTGTCAAAAAAAGTGCTTTCATTTGTTGGAATTTTTTTGGCAAACGAACTAGGCCGAATATCCTACATCAAATTTAGTACATAAAAC
The DNA here is from genome assembly GCA_018207615.1 of Philaenus spumarius. Taxonomy (NCBI): domain Eukaryota; kingdom Metazoa; phylum Arthropoda; class Insecta; order Hemiptera; family Aphrophoridae; genus Philaenus; species Philaenus spumarius. The sequence continues at coordinate 8,806 of JAGFPH010007224.1, read as the reverse complement.
CCTCAAAAAGTTTCATTCTATTACGAAAAATAAATTTACCGCTTGTGAGATTTTTCGGTTAACGAACTCGTTCGAACCATTTAGCAAGCCAACGTGTATACTAAATTTGGACCAAGTCGGACGTTAGAGTGCGAACACATAATTTTATTATATACAGTGTGATTGAAAAGTCCCGGAACGGTGTAATATATTTTTTACCATTATAGATAAAGTAATGAGACTTGGTATATCAATAATAGCCATAAATGTCTACTCTTTTAAGGTATTATCACTTTTTTATCCCTTAAGGGGGACGGCCCACGAGGAGTCAGACAAAATTCTTAAATAGCAGCATAGGTCGAGTTTGGTATCAAATTAAAGGTCTTAGTTAGTAGAACACATTGCCGCAAACCGGACTTCGAAAGGTCCACTCTAACCAAAATGGCGGCCCTAAACGTGTTGAAAGAAATTGACATAAAGTTGCTAATATCTCGAAAAGGAAGAATTTTTAGAAAAAATTTCAAGAGACAAAAAATGTTTATTTCAAAGTGCTTGACCTAAACAAAGTGCTCCCAAATCAATTTCGTAAGTTTTATTTTTTTTTTAAATTTTCTAAGATGAAGGAGTAAAAATAAAATTTACGAAATCGATTTGGAAGTAATTTTTTAGGTCAAGCACTTTGAAATAAATAAACATTTTTTGTCTCTCGAAATTTCAAAATGGCGGCTGTTTGAAAATTTCCAACCTAAATAACTCAAAAACCGTACATTTTAATGAAAAATGTCAAGACACCTTTTTTGAAGCCCTTTTGATTCCCTATCGGGTGGTGTAACTGTCAAAACAATCGGATGAAGGATAATAGCTAAGTTAAAGGTAATGACAGCAAATGTACAATACAATATTACTGTGTTTACTGTGTTGGTATAGTATGCCGAGTTGAACAAACCAATTATTACACATAACTTAACTGTTATCCTTCATCCGATTGTATTTACAGTTACACCATCCGATAGGGAATCAAAAGGGCTACAAAAAAGGTGTCTTGACATTTTTCATTAAAATGTACGGTTTTTGAGTTATTTAGGTTGGAAATTTTCAAACAGCCGCCATTTTGAAACGCAAGATTCGATAGTATCGATTATTTTTCTTGAGATATACCATTGTTAGGTTAAGCTTCATGCCAAGTTTGAACTCAATCAGTCAAACCGTTCTCTAGATATTAAATTATTTTGCACAAAAAACAAAATGGCGGATATCTGGGAAACGAAGAGTTTTCGGTCCAATGTTTATATGAACTTTTTTTGTTATTTTCACCTGAAGAACAAGTCCTGAGGGTTTCTCCGTTTTTTCGTGGGACACTCTGTATATAAAGTTTTTAATGACACCCCGAAACGTGTTCTGGAAAATGATCGGTTCTTACCATAAAAGTCACTGCTCATCTTGTCTATGGTAATCCGCTAACAACCATTAATGTTTCATTTTAAAATGATTTACCAAAGAAATCGCAGAAAAATAGGTAGAGCCAATTAAAACTTGTAGTATTTTATAAAATTAATTTTATAGTGAACGGACACTAACACAAAAGTCAACTTTTAAGTGGAATCGTAAAATTAGTAGAAGTAGGCCTACATTTTGGTGCTAGAACGACCAAACGAGGAGGCTATGACATGAAATCCAACAGGCCATTGTGCATTTTACTCAAAATAATTAATCGGAAATTGTAGTCTAATGATTAAGCTTATTGCTTCCCCTGACTGCCTTGGCAACAGATTAACTACCGCTACGCGCCGACGGCATCACCACAAATGCTCCTGTAATCTAATTAGATAATTATTGCGCGCTACAGTTAATTAGATTTAAATTGACTCCATCATGTTTGACGTCATATCCAATAAATTTCAGTTTAAAGTTTCATACTGTAGAACTGTTACGCAGGCACACCGACCAAACATAAGATAAATTAGAAATAGTTAAACCCTCGAACGGCTGAACAGATTTTCTTCAATCATAGCTAAGAACACTTTCCATCGAGTACGAAAAAATTGAAAATCGAAAACATTGTTTACTTTCCGTAAAAAAAAACATGCTTTGGTTGACAGATTTTTGGCAAACGAACTCCTCCGAGCTACTCGTCGTAGATAAAAGATACGTGTGTAATAATTTTGAACCAAAACCGACGTAAAATGCGGCCGTAAGAGTGCGAACTCATATATACATACAAATTTAATGACACCCGAAAACGTGTTCTGCGGACCATTATTAGTGCTCATTGGCCAATCCCGACCTAAGGTCTCAACCTAAAAGTCACTGTCATAGGTCATCTTTCCTATGGAAATTCGCTTTGCGCAAGACTGTAGCCTCCAGCCGGGTTTTACTACTTTGTGGTAATAGCCTCAAGCCAGGCTCGTGCGTAAACATCAAGTTCCGAAAACGGTTGATCCAACTGTAACATGTAGTGTTAAAATAACAGTTATTTTATAATCCCGTGTTATTCAAATTGGAAAACAACGACTAATAATTATAGATTTTTTAATTAATTACTAAATGAACCAAAACATAAACACATTCGGAATCATTTTACGTTAACGAATACTTTCCTGCCAGTTGTATCCTTCTTTGCAGAATAGTTTCTGAGATCTAGAGATTAAATATTACAGTCACTGTAACAGCTCATTTCCTATGGGAATTCGCTAAAAACGTGTTCTTACGTTCAGGCTTTATTTTAGGAAGACAACGATTTCGATCTCGTAGCTGGCGTTATGGAACTCTACTTTATTTCATGTCCAAAAAATGTCCCCTACTTGAGCACAGCCTTGCTTTTTGGGTTGGAGACGCCACTAATAACAGATCCACCATTCGATGGTAATTATAAAGTCTTTGTGAAGCAGAACATGATACGCAAAACTGTTTCGTAACACTACACATTCAAAAGCACCACCAACGCTTCCAACTTGTTTATGCAGATGAATAAGCCAACCAATGGTTCAGAACAAAACCCTAGTGATTCGTGAAAGCTGTCAAGGTGGGCGCATGAATCACTGTAAAGTGTTAATGCTCAAACAGTCCCACGTTGGTAATTAGCAATAACTAGGTCAATGTAGAGGTTAGACACGATTCTTTCGTTGATCTGATCACGCAACTTTATCTGTGAAAAGATTCATTGTCTGGAATAGTCACGCTAATTTCCCATCTCAGGGTGTCTACCAGATCATAAACATTTTATTTCTTCACTTTTTAGGGACTTTTAGGAGACTTTAAATAGACTTTTGGTGACCATATTTCCAACCAAATGAAAATGTATATTGACGTCTTTCGAGAATATACAGATCTGAAAATACAACACTTTGAATCATACTGGATGGATACTAAATAAGAAATTATTGGTTTTGTAACACAGAAAAAATGCGACTGAATAAATAAGAACTAGAACAATTTGTGAAACTTAACAAATAATCCGTTACTAGACAATCTGGAATGCCAGGTTTGTTTACAACTTTTTTATTGCGATTCGCAGTTATTACTATTTATCATACGTATTGATCAAAAGAATGACTCTAAACAAGTGAACTAGATAAATTGAACCGAATCTTTAATAGATTTGAATTTTGTGACTGTAGGGCGAATTGGCCCAGATCAGACAAAAAGTGAAACGCTTCCCCTTCTCCGGCTTCGACCGGCAGTGCTTTATACGCACTTTTTACGCATGCGCAGTGCGTGTTGTGCGTATGCGTAGCATTTTCTCCATGCATGGTAGAATGAGTTGTCCTCACCGAGACGAGAATTGAAACGGTCCCTCTTCTCCGACTCCAACCAGTAGTCGAGAAGAAAATAGGGAGACTCATTTACAGTCATCTTCATCGCATACGTCATGTTTACTGTGTTTATACGTTGCATAGGGAGACGCTTAAGTATACAGTACATAGACTGAACACATTTTTTTGTCGAATTTCAGCTAATGTACCTCTAACCATTCTTAAGAAATTTGTCCTTTCAAGGTGGGGATCTAGAAGAAAAAGGCGCTAACGAAGATGTTCTTACTTTCTACGAAATTTATGAAAATTAATAAAACCCCTTTCACTTTTACAATTGTAAGATGTCTAAAATGAGATACGAAGTCATTCACATCTTATAGTTAAATGATTAAAGTTGGATGTATGGTAGATTCAATCGGTTTCATCCATGCAGTAGAACTTCAAGTTAATGTTACTACAACAAAACATAAAGTATAAAACAGACGACGCACCGTTCTTTGAGAAAGGTCTTAGAGTATCACATTCTTCCAGTAATAGCACAACTTTCACTCTTTACATACCAGTTTATTCTGTTTTAGTATTTTAACAAATGACAAGATTCCCAGATGCGGGAAGTAATTCTTTTTAGTTAAACCATCTGTGGTCCTTACAATTCACTCAACCTACACGATGCCTTTTGATCTAAAGCGTAGTTTAAGATTTACTACCGGTAAAAATAATTCCATCACGCAGCTGAATCGCTGTTGGAAGTTGAGCGAATTTACCAAATTTTTAGGGTTTCAAACAACTATTTGGGAATTTGGTCTGCTCACGAAAACGTTTGGCCTGCGTGTACAAAATGAACCAGTAGAATTCCCACCACGGCTCACGCACTGCTTCGTTCCGCTCGAAGCAAACAAACTCACTTTTTTGCTATTTTGTATAGTGTTTTACCTTTGATCAATTTTGAGAGAACCAGACGGACTATAAAGTCGTATAAAAAATCAAAATGTGCCCAATAATCTCCTTAGATTTGTTTTCTAACGAACTCGTCCGAACGACTTAGAAAACCGACGTATGTACCGAATTTGGAACAAATCGGACGTAAAAAGCAGTCGTTAGAGTGCGAACACATACATACAATATATGCATTATAATATATTATATATATAATCTATATATATAAAATTCAATGTATGTTTGTACGTTTGTCTGTATGTTTGTCCTTTATGCGTTACCACACCGTCCATCCGATTGCTTTGAAATTTTGCATAGTAACACAGGTTAACCCTGGGAAGGTTTTAGGCCATTTACCAAAGTCCTAGGACATTAGGGCTACGCCCCAGTGGCCCTCAAAGTTTCAATGTTAATCTTATGGAAGTTCAATCTTAAGGAAGAAGAAGAAAGATTTCTTTTGATTTTATCAGGGATACAAAAAACAGCTGTTCATATGAAAAGCTTAAAACAGCTGATTTTGATCAACACCTGATTTTGATCAACAACTGATTTGGATAAAAAAATGAATATAATTTTAGGTTAGGTAAATCAAGCAATGAGCAGAATCCCATTATAATTTACATCGGCCCTCAGGGATACGAATTACAGGCTTTCAAAGTTTCAAATTAAGCAATAGCAAAGCATTGCCGGGTCAGCTACTATTATATAAAACCCCAAAAAAGATTCATCGAAGACAAAAACGTGCTTCCGGTTGTGACAGTGCCGTCAAGACAATTTGTAAGAATTGTGTTCTATGTTTTTATTTTTCGAAATAATATTTACGAGTCAAGCTCGATTATACTTACTTATACATTCAGAGAGTTTATAAAGTCCCTATAACCCCTTTACTGAAAATAAGTTAACAAAACTTTGTATCTTGTGTTGCATAACAGGGCAAATGTTTTGACATATATCTGAACCTCTATGATTTTGGGGGCTTGAGCCCCCTTAGGGGATGATAACAATTTTAAATGTAAAGGTAGGTCATGTTATACACCATTGAAAAGCTTATTAAAAGAGAAACAGAATGACGCAAACTAGAGCTTAGTATCTTGCTTCGTTTCAAAGTAGTGTGGACAATCAGAGTGCTGGAAAATGTTATGTTTATCATAACATCAGAGCTGGTTATTAATTTGTTAATAATAGGAATAAGTAAGTTGTTGGTTGAGGTTAAATGTAACGTATTTTAAAAATAGAAACTGTAAATAAATGTAGTACGGTACCACTAATTTATCTATAAACTTGAAAAACTTTGGGGCAAAAATATAAATGGAACCGGGAATACAACCCTTGATTTATGCTCCTGACTTTCTCTACTGCATACGTAACTCATAAGCACCACTTTTCATGTACTGACAGGAAAATACCTCCCTCATTTTGTTCTTGATATTTGTTGTGATAACACTCAGTTTTGCCTACTTATTACGTAAAATATGAGTTTTTTTATTTTAATCCATCGGAATTTGTGTTTATAGTTTAGTCACACTTAGTTTGTTTTTAACATTATTGTGTTTCCATACCTGTTATACATTCTTTCTTTATAAATTGTGAATCGAAGCTTTTCTGTAAAATAGGTACAAACGAATTCCTCTCGGGTGCTAACAAACAATACCCACACATCAACCCTCAGTTTCCAGGCTGTAGACACTCGTATTACCTAGTCCTATGTCTCCTTTGTTACTCATTATCAAAGTAGCTCAAGATGCACTAGACACAAGTCCTTTAGAAAAACTAAAACGGAAACACATGACTGTAGCACGCGCCACCTGCCGGAAAGCGTCACCTAGGCAATATGTAACCACTCAACCACTGCACTCTACCCTTGTAAACATCTGTTTTTAAGGGGAAGTATCCAGATTTAGTGTCACTGCTCTGCTGCACCTCCAACATATTACATCTAGTCTTCGTAACGCTTTTAATGTTTTTAGATTTACCTCAGACTTGTCTGTTTATGGTAACGCAAAGTGTTGGTGAAATGTTTTTTCAAACTCGGGAAGGAGTAATATAATTCGACCACGCAGCTGGACCGCTGACGTGAGTTCAGCAAATTTCCAAAATTAAGTTTATAGGCCTATGTTTTAGAGTTTCAACCAACAATTTGGGAAATAGGTCTACTCACGAAGGCGTTGAACAGCTGTCTGTGTGTACGTAATATATTAGTATAAGGTCGCGTAAAAAAACAAAATGTGCAGAATAACATCCTACATTTATAGTTTTAGAAAAAACTTTCAAAAAATTTCATTCTTGTAGTAAAAATCTCAACAAATAGTAACTTCCGGTCAAAAAACGTACTTCCGGTTGTTGGATTTTTTTTGGCTAACGAACTCGTCCGAGCGACTTAGACAAAAAACATGTGTACCAAATTTGAACCAAATCGGACTTAAAATGCGGCCGCTAGAGTGCGAACACACACACACACACACACACACACACACAC
>JAGFPH010007223.1:48658-63136 GCA_018207615.1 Philaenus spumarius | reverse complement strand
TAAGAGGTATTATCAAGTAAACTATTTTAAAACAACTTACGAAATGAGGAAGAGCAATGTCCATTTCAGAGGTATTACCAAGTAAACTATTTTAACACAACTAACGAAATGGAGAAGCACAATGTCCATTACAGAGGTATTAAACAGAAAACTGTTTTAAAAAGAACTTACGAAATGAGGAAGCACAATGGCCATTTCAGAGGCATTACCAAGTAAACTACATACGCTGCTATATACACATGTGTATTATATATAGTAGAGCATGACGGTAAAATCCGATTCACCGCCCGCAAAATTTGTTGGACGCGTGCGCCTATAGAGGTTTATACTGCAAAAAGAACGTATTTTGTGTTTTAAATGTTACACAAATTACCGGTATGTTTAACATTTGGAGTTGCGTTTCAAAGACTTTATGTTGAGAAGAAGTGGACAAAATATGTTTTGGTTTTCTGTTCGTAGGTCTACTTGCTTTATAGTGCATATTTGTAGTGATATTTCATAGAGCTCGACTTAGCATCACATCTGCAATGGCATCCGTCCATCCTGGCCTGACATTTTGAATTCATCTCGTAATCTAAGTTTTCTTGTTTAACATTCAATACAGGTTCTCGTCCTGTCAGTTAACTTATAGTTCTCAACACAATATAGACCTCTTCAAAGACAATACGAAATACGACACAGCGCTAGTAAAACACGTTAAGGTAAAATATTCAAAGATTATCCTCGCAGAATGCATAATGCATTAGGCGACCAAGTGTTGATGTCGGACAATTTACACTGGCTTTTTATATTCCATTACGGCCAACTATGTTTGGTAACAGTAAAGTAATTTCTCATTTCAGATGTATCGCGAAACCGACCTTTATGATGTTCTTAACGAACATTAAACTATCGATATAAATCAGTAATGTCCGGCTAGCGACGATTATTACCTCCATCGATAATCGATACTCGATGCGGTTATTGCCAACACTCGACTTGCAGGCGATTATAGTTCTGGTAGCGACTTTTTGCCGTGCTTTATATTGGGAGACGTTGTGTTTCAGATAATTAATAATGCATGAAGGATAAAATAGTAAAGGCATATCCATACTTGGCAACGGTTTGACAATACTGTGGTGATTCAAGGTTATGTGTTAAAGGGATTGTTTACATTTGTTTTACCGACAGTAAGAGAAAGAACGTTGCATAAATCTATCCACGAAACCGATTGCGTGCGTTAACAGCATTTACATGATTAAAACGTCGATTGAGAACATGTAATAACTGTTATTGCAAGCGGGAGGGATTGACGGTATGTATATGACAGCGTAGAAATGTATTAGCATTGTATTTGGATAACACTAATAGAACTCCGATCCAATGCAATATTTCGTTTAACTGGAAATTCGACGATAGTGGCGCTATCTATTGGGGAAACGAAGGAAGCTGTGTGAAACACCAATGCTACCAATGATTTCTCCCTAGCGCTACCTCGCGGCGCGATCATGTACTATTTTACCGACAACCTTTTTTTTGGCACCAGCCCCCGTATGCATGCATGATCTACTTTATTATTCATGATCTATGTTATTAGTGACTTATTTACGGGGCGAGGAGAACGGAATTAAAATTATAAAAACAATGAAAAGCCGAATTATTCAATCACGCGGCCGAACCACTGACGTGAGTTCCAAATTTCAAAAATTAAGTTTACATGTTTTAGGTTTAACGATTTGGTAAATTGGTATTTACGAAGGTGCTAAATAGCTGCCTGCGTGAAAACTATATAGGCTATATAGGGTGAACTAAAAGTCTGGAGACACCCCAGCAACTTTTGAGTGAGTAATTAAAAAAAAAAACTCAGGTAATGTTTACTAGGTATAAAGATGTACTTTTTTACGCGTAAGACAACGTTGTTACCATTTCCAAAATGGGGAAATTTTGGGAGCAGCTCAAACATTTTAAATGCAAACCTCTGTCTTTTGACCCCTCATTTTAAAGGTATTGGTACAAGAATGTAAATGACGAAAACTAGAGGTCTCTATCTTATTCCTACCTACAGTTATTTACGGTTAAAGACGAGAATGATTCAAGACCTTCTAACGTTTTAGTGAGTGATTGGTGAAGAGCCAAATCCAAGGAATGTTTGTTGGGTATTAGGATGTACTTTTTTATGTACGGGGAAACTTTGCCTTCGTATCAAAAATTGGAAATTTTGGGGGTAGCTCGAAATTTGTATACGCAAACACCTGTAATGTGACCATTAATTTTAAAGGCATAAAAACAAGAAAACTAACAGAGCAAATTTGAGGCCTCTATCTCATCCCTACTACATATTACAACAGTCAAAAGATGTTCTATTTTTTTGGAAAACCAAATGGGTGGTTTCATTCCACAAGTGGACATTGGCTAGTCTGAGCTATTGTTACCCAAGTAACAATACTTGGGTAGTAAATACTAAAGTAATGTAATAAATACTTATTAGTAGTTAAGTATTTTCCACTATTTTATTAGTCTCTTGCCAGTTTTGTCTTGGGAAAAATTATTTCTTCTACTTTATCATGGAGTAGGGTTTTATTTGTCCTGTTTTAGAACCTTTTAAAAAATGTTTTATTGAATTTAAAGGCATTATAGTTTTGTAAACTTAATTAGATTTTTTGATTAATCTAAACCATTATTATAATATTCTCAAACAATTAAAGTACAGTAATAGCAAATAATGTGAGAAATCAAATCGACTAAACCGCTGAAAACTAATAGGTCGTCAGATGCGAGTTATATAATAATTGTAACATATAAATGCAATCAAAGTTTAACGTATAATTTAGTAAAATAAAAGACAACATCTTATATAACAAAATGTTGATGTCAGATAATGTAAACGTGAAAGTTTAGAAAGTATGGGGGCAGAACCCACACCTAATCACTATTGTCGACATAACCAATTAATTGTAAACACACGACTAACCGATTTAAAGCACTAATATGGCTGTACAACCTTCATTGAGCTAATGTTAAAAGTACGTAGTGTGTTGTTCTCTTAGATGGACATATATACAAGACAGGTATAATTCTTCTACATAAATCTATTCTACGTAAATAGAGTCCAAAACTCCACAGTATCTGGGCTAAATACCTGTAGCCTACACATAAATCAGTAGGCTATGTATTTATGCACGACGAATAATACAGCGATTAAACTACGGAACTGTGTCGGATGCCTTTTTTGTGTAAATTGTTTTAACAATATCTCCAGCAGCTTTTGGTAATTAGTATACTTTGAAAATTTTTAAATTTATTTTCTTTTCAACGATTTATTGAATTATGAAAGAGCTCATCACCGTTCCAGCTCTCCTAGTTTCAAATTCGACTATCGATTGTGGTGTTTGCTTGTTAGCGAATTTCCATAGGAAAAATTAGCTATTGCGTGACCTTATAGCTCGCTTGGTTCCCCCAAAATCGATCAAAACGTAAAATACCATTAAAGTACCCGGTTCAAAGGCACGTGGTGGATTTTACTTTGGGGGCAGATTCATCCGAGGCCGACTGGTGAGGTTTTACGCTGCGAGCGAAGCGAAGCTTATAACCCGAGGCCACAAGATTGAAGTGCATACTCGAGTGTAACGAAGGAGCGCGTGAGTCGAAGCTGGAGGCTTAGGCGCGAACAAATTCTACTAACATATTTCGTACAAAGAGGCAGCTATTCAGCACCGTCATGAGTAGACCTATTTCCCAAATTGTTCGTTGAAACCCTAAAACATAGACCTATAAACTTAATTTTGCAAATTTACTCAACTCACGTCACGGGTTCAGCTGCGTGGTCGAATTATTTTATTCCTTCCAGTCCTTCATTATGACCCCAGATATCGTATCTAGGTTATTATTATGAGGGAAATTAGAATCTTAAGCAAAATAGTTATTAAGCGAACAAAAAGCGTCATATTACCCCGAGAGAGAATTTCGATAACCATGGGAGGGCGGCTATCCCTAATGGGTAAAAGTGATACATTTATCCCGAATTAAAACAAGATTTTTCCTACAGCTGAAATAAAAAATATTTGACTTCATTTTACTCAACATTTTAGTACTAACAAACATTAATAATCATCTGGTTTTATTACATTAGATTTTTTATTAAGTGGTAATAATAAATGCTATTATAGTGTTACCCCATTAGCAGCATTTTTATAACTTGCGGTGTATCTGGAATGACCGAAAAATATTCTAGTTGATATATAAACATATATTAATATATCTCATTTTATTCTAACTAGTTTATATTAAGGTTACTAGAGGAAGTGGAATCAACTATTATTCTAGCTGCCAACGATCAATTCAGGCAACTGATGATTAACTAACAGCGTTTGTGTATTAATAACCATTATTTACATCAATATTAGTGCAAACAAAATAATTGTATGGCCTAAGAAGTAAAATATCTATCTAAAAGGAATAAATCATATGTTTTATACTAAGTTTTGAAGGAAGGCGATTTACACTCAGGTGTAGGAAAAAAAACTATAACATATTTTTGTATTGACAAAAACGACAATATGGCATACAATATTTCTATCTAGCGCATATTTTATTAAGAGTTGCGTCCTTAAGTATAACAATCTATTTTCCTTCATCCATTTTACTAGCCTACGCTGTAAAATATTTTCTTTATCATTCTTTGTCCTAGGGTTTCTATAGTTTATAGCCTTAGAACTGTGCATAGATAAAATATATCTCACTAATTTTCAAATGACTAAATAAAGGATTCGATGTTTTCTCGCCTCAAACATGAAATATACACATAACGTTAACTATTTTAAGGACACATTTTTCTAAAGAGGGTCTTCTAAAAGTAAAAAATTAAATTAATTAAAGTTGTTTTTAAATTATAATAAGTACTCTCGTGTTTTGGTATCTATTCACACAACTTAATTCAATAAACTCTTGATTTAAATTTCCATAGAAGTCTTTTGTTCCATTATATTTCAGTTTTTGTAGAAATTTCTGTATATTTATTGTTTAAAATAGCAGATAAATACACATACCATACTACTAATTTATTCGTTAAATTTAAATTATTGTTTATATATTTGTATAACTTTTACCACTAACCATTAGTAAATTTGACGACTACATGTTATTATTTTGTTTCACAAAAAATTATATAACAGTGCAATGCCTATATGATTTATTTATCTCTCTACTGATGTTTTAGTACCACTCAAATATTATTTACATCTTTTACACATTTTTATATTAAATTATAAGAAAATAATACTGATGATACTATTAAAAAAGGAGACAAACGGGTAGGCCTATTTTGAAAAAAAGAAAAAAATACTTTAACAACTTTTTTATCAAAGCAATAAGTACAAAAGACATGTTTAAAGAATATCACACAAAATGTTCATTTTTAAGCATGGTGAAGCCCCATAAGGTTAGAAGTAATGCTCTCACATTAACTCACAATAATGGAAGGGCAGCACAAAAATAACACTACACAAATTCACGGTCAAGGCCAAACTGAAGCTACGTGAAAGAGCCCGTCTTTAGTTCTCTCGTGGACAAAGTTATTTTAGTTTTTGCAATAACATCGTCAAATTTACGATCTAGTTTTCGTGATCAGAATTAACGTGTAACTCAGTAAAATAAAGAATCACCCAATCCTAAAACGAATCAGCATCGGATTTGTTAAATAACAGTTGTGTACATTTTAGGTGTTGGTCAGCAGCAGACGCTACCAAAACACGACAGGGATTATCATAACACAACACATTGACCGGCCTTGGTCGACTTGCGAAGGTGAGGTAGGTACAGTCTGTGTCCACTGGCTGTGACTGTACTTCCACTTTTCCTTTCAAACTCTGATTATTGACGGGGAACCTACAATTTGCGTGCATTCGAATACTTCGGTCTAGTTATTTTTAAGGAAATTCTTGCCGTTAGGCTAGGCTAGTTTTGACACTAAATAGTTCCGGTCATTGGAATGACAACGGATGGCGCCTTCAGTGATTCAGGTTCATTCAATTCACGTTTTGGCGTGATTGCACGTGTTCTCCTTGATTTGTTCCATTTTTTTATATTGTACTTCTTCTACATAATATATTCATATTAAGTGTACATCTTTACGGAAATAAGTAATAGTTATTTGATTCTTAAGGGCGGTAATTTGCTTGAGGGCGACTAAGATTTAAGTTTGCTGTGGAACAAACTTTAATAAAACATGGACAATCATATTTACAAAAACAATTAAGGTTACGACAAGAATGCACGGATAAGAAAGTTCATTGATGCATTATTGTTTCAGCAGTTGATTTACTAACATATGATTTATCGGGCGGAAAAGTGTCCTAAAAACCATTGAAAATGCTTTTCAGCGCCTAAAGGAGGGCGACAAAGTTAATTCAATGTTTTGTTATACGTGCGCTTTTCCACCCCCGGATAATAAGTTGTTCTTTCTACCCTATTAATGAGGTAGAAAATACTCTTTTAAAGTAGCAGCTGGAGGAGAAATATTTTAAATAAAGAAGAAAACCTAAAAGTACTGTATGTAAAAGAGAAGTGGAGTAGGCCTAAACTTACCAAAATGTTTGTTTGTGACAAGGATGCACAACTATATGTTGCGATAAACATCAAAACTAGTGATACTAAGTGATCTTAAAATTATCAAAACTGGTTATTAATTGGATATTAACCGGATTGTTAAGTAAGTAGGTTTTTGAGGGTAAACATAAAAAAAAAAATATTTCGTCAATGTTTTTATAACTAGATTTAAAAAAAAATCAAATACAATCTAAAAATCTAATCAAGATACGATAGCATTTCAGTTACATTTATAAGGGTAAAATAAAAATATAATTTTCCAGAACTTTGATTGTCCCATTCTTTAAACGAAGCAAGCTCTAGTTTGCGCCATTATGATTCTCTTTTAATAAGATTTTTAATGGTGTATTACATGCCCTACTTTTACAGTTGAAATTGTTAATCCTAAATTGAGGCATAGCATTATGGACTGCGCTTTGATAGTTTGCACTTCGTCAGATCAAAAGATGCCTGACCCCCCCCCCCCCCACATCACTCACGGATCACGGTACAATCCCCCCACATCGATTTTTCACCAGGTAATTTTATGGTATTTTACGGTTTGATCGATTTTGGGGAACCTGACGGGCTATAAGGTCGTGTACAAAACAAAGGGTGCAGAATAATTTTCTAGTTTTTTTTATACAAAACCACAAAAAAATCATTCTATTATGAAAAATCTAAAAAATGGTTTCTTCCGGTCAAAAAACGTGCTTCTGGTTGTTGGATTTTGAACCTAACGATCTCACCCGAGCTACTTAGAAAACCGACGTGAGTAGACGAAAATGGTGCTGATATACTTTAAAAGCGAGTGTACGTACGTGAGTAACAATATAATTTATAACAGCTGATTTCACCCATCATCTGTAATATAAGCGTAGATTAAATTTTGGGGTTATGTTTACAACTTTATTCACTAATATAATGATGTTTAACTAAGAGTTATATAATAGAACTAATAAAGGCTATAATATGTTATAAGATTTGCTTTGAGGTTATCAAATGAACATAAATAAAATCTTTTTCACCAATTCATTCATTTATACAAATTTAAAGAAGATACCCATTCGTTTAACTTCGGAAACATTCGTACATCTTCGTGTAACATATTCGATTATTAATTCTTCATTATAATTAACCCTTAGTTAGGCACAACCCTAGGACTAACGTCAGTAGGCGCTTGCAGCAAAATCCGCAACTTTCATTTTCCAGAATTTCTGTTGCTATTTTGCAGCATTTAAAATTTGGTAGGGTTCAATTTTGATTGTAAAAACTTGGCCGTTGGGCCTCAGATCGTAAGATGCCCCATGGTAGAACCCCCCCCCCCATGTGGATTTTAACAGGGTACATTTATGGTATTTTACGTTTTGATCGATTTTGGGGGAACCAAACGAGATATAAGGTCGTGTAAAAAAACAAAATGTGCAGAATAATATCCTAAATTTATTTTGTTATATAATACTCTAAATAAGTTTCATTGTCGTAAGAAAAATATCAAAACATAGTACTTCCGGTCAAAAAACCGTGCTTGACACCATAAACGTGTTCTAAGAACCATGATCGATGCTCATTTCCCACTCCTAATCTTAGGTCTCACCATAAGGGTCACTGCAATTGCTCATTTTTCCTATGGAAATTTGCTAATAAAAAGTACAAAATGAAAAAGCTAATGAATTTTATAGGTCTAGCTACGTAGAGAATGTACCATTTGGAAAATAAAAAAATCGCAGCTGAACAATGTTGGCAACATAGAGCAAAGTTGTGATAAGTCGTACTAACCTAAACAATAACAAGAAATTACGAAAAACTTACACTTAATTTTGGAACGCTAGTGGAGAAAACCCCAAAGTTCTTATAGCACAAAAGCGCGCTAGCGGTAAGAGACCCGCACTGATGGGACCGTTCACTTCCGCAACTTATCACAGACTAATGATTCGTTAAAATTAAGCAAGGGTGGCAATACCTGCTCAAAAAAGGTCAGAAAAAAGATACCTGGGACATTGTTTGTCAACATTGAACAGTTACAGCTTTATTTCAGTTTTTCTGAGAATGCGGGTAAATCCCCGCCTAGCGCCTAAACTAAGGGTTAATAACTTCTAAATCATTTGATATATCACTATGAAATAAAAAACAATTGAAAGATAATATTTTATCTTAGTTTTTATATACACAATTTTACAAACAGTCCTACAGTTTTATAACCCTTATCATTTTACACATTTAACAGTTAAAAATTTCCTCAGCATAGTTAGGTAAACCTAGATAAAGTTTGTTGTTCTTAAAATTGTATTTTTATAAATTATGTATTTTTTATGTGTATTTAATTCTAATCTACCTGTGATTTTTCACAGGGCTTAGTACTATATATAAATTTTAATGGCACTATAGAAAAACTGAAACAGTTGTTTTCAATTAATTGTTCGATCTAAATAAACATAACATAAATGTATTTATACATATAAGGCCCCGAGTTGGACGGTTTTTTATAACTACGTAATTGGAAATGCATGTTCTCGCGCTTGCCACACAGCGTTGCAGTCACTATCTGCTGCAGTCTCCGAGTAGCTAAGTAACAATTCGGGTAGTTTTAAAGTAGGCGAGGTTATTAATTCGTGTAAATTCCAAGCAGTCGATATATTGTATCGTAGCCGGAGGTGAGTTTCGGATAGAATGTAAGCCAGTAGCACCGTCCGACACACGCTCACAAGTTGTTCTGCCCACTTACACAACATACCATTATATAAGTCACAGCTTCCAACCGTATAGACCTAATACTGGCTCGTAAATAGCATTTAATCGAAATAAAACGTCGGGAAATACGATTTATAATTTATTGTCGATTAAATAAATTGATATAATTAAATTTTTGCAAGTTATTCTTGTCTAACGCGTACGTAATATTATCGGTAATAAATAACGAAAACTATTATTTTATGAAACTTTTATTTTTTCTTAAACCGTTAAAACTACTAAATGTCTTTACAGATTTATTTTGTACTTAGATTTTACAGTAAAATCTATCTTTAAAATTACTTTATACTTATTATTAACAAAAAAGATCCGCATGTTTAAAGTAATGACCCTACCCACATTGTGTTATTAACATAATTAGAAATAGTTGAACTATTTGGAATAATAATGTACAGATTTAAAAAAATAAACGATGTGAAAATTAATAACCTCTATAATATTTTACGTATAACTAAATCTCTAAATTATAAAAACAATAGAAGCTAAAAAATATGAAATTTGACACAAATATAAATAATTGTATTATTAATATACATTTAAATTCCTTATAGGCCAGTCGGTAGGGGTAATTTTAGACTAAAAGTTCCAGTAATTTACAAGTGGGTCCGGTACTCCTAAAATCGAGAAAACCCATTGATAAGTCTAGTGGCTCTAGATCGGGTCATTTTGAAGATAACAAGCTGAGACTCAGCATAAATGTTTAAAATATATATTTAACTCCTATGTCAAGTTTCAATTTGATATATTAATATTCAGCCAATTTAGAATGAGCCAACGCTTCATATATGAATGAGATTTCAACTCTTAGTGATTTCCCCTGCTGCAAAATACATATCTGCATTTACCTGCACTATCGAATTTTTTCAAGACAAACCATTGCTCGGAGGAAAGAAATACATATGACATTTTTTATTGAAAAACACCTCCCCTACACAGTTGTATTTTTCTTTTTCTTTATCTTCATCCCAGCTCGAAATATTAAGGAATATCGGGAAAAAAAATTTCGATTTTTTTTTTCGACTTTGGGAAATTGATAGACTGGTAAACTTTTTTTTTACATTAATTTACATACTTTAAAGTACTTATAAAAAAAATATCAGCCGTATTGCAAATTACTGGTAGTTGTAACCTTCACCGACTGGGCTATTATTACTTTTTCAAATCCTGTATTTTTATCCTGCTAACAAAATATATTAGATAATGCGTAAGGTAATCTTTGTATTGTATTAAATTATTATTAATTACTAGTGGACCAGGCTTGATTTAATTTTAATGGTAGTTATTCCATTAAATTTCATCCCTTTGACTTTAGTAATTGAATTGCTTGAATTGTAAATATTAATTATTTTTATGCTTATAGTTTGTAGGAAGTTAGTTTAGTATGTATTCATTGTATAGGGTTAGCAACCCCATTTCAACTCCTTCGTTGTACTAATTGTAAGGTCTAAATACTCCTGGCAATGGTACGGTTAAAGTGAGAAATTTTTAACGAAATCAGTCGAATAGTTTTTGAGTCTATAGAGGACAAAGAAACATTCATTTTTATTTAGAGGTTATTATTATTTATTTATATTTCCTATTTCTAGTTTTAAGTTTTATTTAATATACTTAAACTGTATTCATAACATATAGTACAAAATTGTATAACTATACGAAAATATATAGTCGAATAATAACATTAAAATACATGGTAAAACGATAAATTTAAATTAAACTATAAACAACAAAGCAAGAGTAAAGAATAGTGTTGTAAAAGTAAATAGGTTTGATCGAAAACCAATGTCACGCCACACTGAAATACACTTCAAATGTATACAAACTATAATGAATAGAAATGTAAAATCAGTGCAATTTGATAAGGCGCGACGGGTGGTAAGGCTCAATCAGTAGGTAAGTATGGTGTACGAATCAGTTTTTAAACTTGGTATCAATTGCAACCCCACCGAGAATATAAGGAAAATCTATTTTTCAAATATTACTGACCCAAAAGGCTTATTTCGGGGTAGTTTTTGAAGAATTTTCAAACATACAGAAACGTAATTTTCAAGGCAGCTCCAAAATTATAAAATTTTGGAAAATGTTTGTAAAATGTTTGTAAAAAATGGAAGGCAATGGCAAAACTAATAACTATAAGCCTATATTATTTTTTATAATTCTGAAAAAATTAAATTAATCAGTAAAGAACCCCTGTTATGTAGGGTTCAAACGAATAATGCTCAAATTCTTGGCCTAATTTTTCATGTTTTTAAATGTAATTTTGTTTTAGAATAAAGAATAAAATAATTAGGAGAGTGAATTGTACATGAATGTATTAAAATTTGTATACCTCTGTAAGCTTCAAAAGAATCATAGGCGTATAATTGATTCTGTTATTGTTTTTTCGTTACTGAAGTCACTGTCCAGAACATCTTTATTATTGTGTAAAATTGTTGTATTCACGAGTAAATTATTGCGATTAGGTTTATTGTGATATTGTTGTTAACTGATATCTATTTTAATTTGTATTAGTTACAAAGAAACAAAATTTAAAAACGTCTTTGTAAACAAATATTTATGTTTCTAAAAATAAAAATACAACACTATTCTCACAAAATGCTTTTAAGACTCGGGTCCCTAAATTCAAAACGGCGAAGTTGGCTACAATTTCAGATGTCTTGGCACCGACATACCTTTACTTTTAAGCATATTTTTGTGTTATTTTCGTCAAAAAACGAAAGCTGTTTTTTTCTCTTAAAGTCAAATAGATTGTGGGTGTTGATTGCTAAGGCTTTTTTTGCAATATCTCTTTTTGCAAATGAGTAAAAAATTAATAAATTTTACTATTTATACCATACGCTTATGAAAACAATACAACGGGTTTTGAAAATGTCTTCTGTAATCAACATCCGTATATGACAATACACAACTTCAAAATGAAAAAACAATTTTAATTTATTCCACAAATTATAGGAAAAAAACTTATTCTGTAGCATTGATCTTATGGATTCAATATGACGGACATGGGTTTCCTCCCCTTAATAGTAAAACAGTTTTTAACGACAAAATCGCCACCCTCAGTGACATTTGAGCTACAATTAAATTACAACTTAAATAGTTTAGTCAATGTAGTAAGTTCTGTTATAATTTTGTTGTTCTTTCGAGGATTGAAACGCGCTTGACAATTAAACGCATTTTTGTGCGAATTGTGTTTTGTATTTTATTTTTAGAAATACTTTTTCCCACGAGTCAAGCTCGATATATTTATAACTAGGGGAAAACACTGCGTGCTCCGCACGCCAACCCCGTTGGAACCTTCTATACACATAATCATGTTATGTTTTCTTTATAATAAAGGTGTAGGGAAAATAACAACCCCAAAGCTAACATGGTAAATAATGTTAAATGTCCAAATCAAATCATTTCGTATATTTTATATCAGCAGTTATAATAAAGGTTAGAACCAGCAAGGCTCAGGTCTACACTTTAATAAAAACCTAACCTTAAAGTTAGAAATACAAATAATTGCTTCAAAGTTTGAAATCAATGCTTCAAAGTTTGAAATCAGCTGTTAATGAAATATTAGAGCAAACAGCTGTTTTATCTGATATTTTATTTAATTGGTTGTTATGGTAATGAATGTGAATACATTCAAGAAATATGTGTTGGTTCATCAGTGTAAGCCTAACCTAAGAATTTTTTCCTACTAAATTTACAAATATTGAAATAAAAATGTTTTTATCAAAACTACTTATAGTCTATGGCTGTTTAATATAAATGATATTGAGTATCTTTTAAAATAAAAGTGGCTGTTATATTGTTTGTATGGAAATTTTGTATTTTGTTTAAGAATATTGTAAATAGAATTATAAGTATATCATAGAATTGATTAAGTTTAGATTAAGTTTAGCGTTATTTATTAATATTGTTTTTAGCAAGGAGGCTTATTACTATTTGTATTTTTGTTATTATTGATTACACCCTTTAGAATTAAAATTATAATTTGTATTTAAAAATTAAAATAATTACTTGTTAAGTGCTAAGTGTAAAGGGCGCATCAGAAAGATTTTATTCTTTCCTTTTTTCTTCTAACCCAAGTGATAAAAAAAATGGTAAATCCTAAGCAGGCTTATCCTAAGGATTACCTAATTTTCCATGTGTTAAGTTATGTAGAAGAATTATAATTAGTTTGTTGTGTTGTTTTGTTTTTTGCTTTAAATACAATGTTAAGTTATGTATGTATGTTACACATGGAAAATAAAAAAATATCTATCTATCTATCTATGTTACTCAGGGATAGTTAAGCTTTTTATTTAAAATTTTTCTTTCAATTGGATCAGTAATTCCAGAGATTACCCCCTACATACAAACAAACAAATTTTACCTCTTTATAATATAAGTATAGACGAAGAGATAATGTATAAAAGTTATAAATTTTACATGTCATTTGACTATACATTTAAAAAATTAAGCTATTAGTTTTTTTAATTTATTTATATGTATAATTATGTATATTGGTTAATTAATCCTGATGTTTATATTAAGTTGTCATGCATAAAGGACAAACTTGTTTCTGTATTTCTTACTTTTGATTTTGTAATGTTGCTTGGTCAGGATTTGATAGAGTATACGAGGATATAATAAAGGAAATGAGTTGTACTCGAGTTTGTATTATATTAAGTGCAGCAATTCACCATAAGCATTGAAGAAACAACTGTTTCTTCAATGCCATAAGATACAACACGGTAATGACGATGCCTTACTTGGGGTTTGACTTCCCTCTGCTAAAATATCACCCACAATATAAACGCATTTAAAAATAATTATAAGAATATATTTCAAGATAGAGATGAGAAAGGAGATTTAACATTAAATATTTCATAACGTATGCAACGCTGCGCCGACGCATAAGTGGAAGAGTTCGAGAGCCGAAGTGTTGCATAGAACGCTTAGCGCCATACCACAACCTCACTTTCACTAACGCCGACTATCAATTTATGTTTTATTAGACCTGTTCCTTATACAGTCACAACATACCAACAGGTTATTGAACTCTTAATGTTATCTTGTTAACTAGTAAGTATTAGCTATGTAAATAAATATCTAATTAAGATTAATTACAATATTAACTGACTTGTAGCCGAAGCTGGAAACATAGCACTTGTTTTAATTAGGTTAAAGGCGGTGACT
>JAGFPH010007223.1:6698-30192 GCA_018207615.1 Philaenus spumarius | reverse complement strand
ACAAACTAATAAAAAAGCTGTTCTAAAACTTATATTAACTACTCAAATAAGTGTTATAAAACTTGTTACAAACTAATCAAAAAGCTGTTCCAAAACTTATACTACTCAAAGAGTCGTTGTAAAAATTGTTTTGCATTACTCAAAGTGCTGTTGTAAAACTTGTTATAAAGTATGCAAATGGTTGTTGTGAAACTTGATATGGACTAGTAAAAGGGGCACTGTAAAACTTGTTATGAACTACTCAAAAGAGTTGTTGCAAACCTTGTATAAACTACTGTAAACGACTTGTTATGAATGACTCAAAGTGGTGCTGCAAAACTTGTTATTACTGTAAGTAAATAAATAATAATAAATTCCTTCAAAATGTATATATACTGAAACATGATGCGAGATTGACAAAATAATTTAATTATACAGTGTTAACAGGTTTTAAACACGTAAATCTTGTCAGATAAAATGAAATATGTTTTATAACAGCAAAGGTAATGAGAATAGTTAGAAAGGTCACAGCTATAACATAAATTAGTAATATATGCAACACAATGGTTGTAAACCGAAACTGTACAAAAAGTCCCACACTGGTTTAATATTTCGTATATAAAGAAAATTTGAAAATTAATCTTCTTCTTATTGGATTCAGAATTAAATAAGCTTTCAAATGATATGCCACACAACGATATTTGGTAGAACCACTCGAAATCAATTTTGAAAATCAAAATAGCTGTAGCTCAAAAATGTTAAATACTCCCAAATATCGTTGAGTGGCATATCGTTTGGAAGCCTATTTAATTGTAAATCCAAAAAGAATAATTAGTATTAAAAAAAAATCTATTTTTGGCCGCCATTTTTAATGAGTTAAATATATGGATGTGAAAAGTTCACCGTTGGTTTTCTCTAAGATTTTACATCGAAATGTTGGATCACATGACCACCTTCCCATTTAAAAATAAAGTTACGGTAAAAATGGCGGATCCAAGATGGCGGATACATTGTTTGAAATCTTAATAAAATAGTATTTGTACATAGAGTAGGTTCCTCAATCACTTCTACCTTCAAATTTTCTTTACATACGAAATATTAAACCACTGCGGGATTTTTAGTACACCCCGTATACGAAATAACTTAATACTAAGAGAGCGTGTAAGGCATCACTCAGGAATTTAATATCTTATTTAGGTAAACACACCTGTAGATTCTAAAGCGTGGGTCTATTTCCAAGAACTGATCTCCTGGTAGGAAGCGCCGATAATTCTTCACTTTGGCCAACGACCTTGCCTAAGGACAAAAGGGAAAACCCCGTTAAAATATTTCATCTTGTGGAATTTCAATTGGCCGAACATCAAGTACCATTATTTACAGATTATGTATGCTTTATTAACGATGTCTATTATGTTATAATACATAGTTAATTTGTATATATTATATAGTCTCCTTAAATGTAGTGACAGCGATTTTTAATTAATTTTAGAAAAGTATTTGCAGAGTCAATTGCATTGGTTAAAATATTTGTATATAAAAACAAACTATAATTAATATATATCTCTCGTTACTAAACTATTTAAGGCGTCTGAAGTAGGACCCATCATGAAAACCGCCTTGTATTTGTCTAACCCAATCTCACTAAACAAATCGATGTTATACATTGGGTTTAGTTATAGGTCTATACTAATTTGTTTTTATATACAGTATTCTTGACCTATTAATGATACATTTTCATATTCTTTAGATGTTATATAATAAATATGTTATAACTAGTAAAACCCCGTGAAAAATCACAGGCGGATTAATTAGATACACATCAGAAATACATAATTTATACAAAATACTATTTAAAGAACACACTTTATCTAGACCTAATTATCTATGCAGACGGGGATTTTTAACTCGGTAAATGTGTACAATTATAAGGACTATAAAACTGTATTAATATTTGTTAAGATTTTGTGTTTATGTATATTATTATAGATATTTAAAGAAAGATAAAAATATTATCTTTTAATGACCTTTTATTTTATATTGATAGATCAAATGATTTAGAAGTTATTAATATTATAGGCTATATTATTAATTGAAGTTGTAAACATAACCCCTAAGTATAATCTACGCTAGGTTTTGTTTGCGTATTACAGATGATGGGTGACATATTATAAGTATATTAAGTATATTGCTGTAAATTATTAAGTTAAACGAATATTTATTTCTTATTTAAATGACACTCCACGTACGTACACTCGCTTTTATATTTGTTGATACAAATACATTATAACTTTGATACAACTTTAATTGACTGAAAGTTCGTATAAATTTATTAAATTTAAATTCATCTGTCAATTCATTCTTGATATATATTTAAATTTATTTTGTTATTTACTTTATATGTTCTGTGTTTGAGTGTTCATGTTTGTATATGTCTCAGTAAAGAGAAACAGAGGGCTTGATTGCCCTAACTTTGCATTTAGATAAATTACTTACCATTGTTATTATTACTAACCATACAGTCTATGCATCGACAAAAAATCATTGAAGAGATATTTATATATTTACTAATAATTAATTTACCGTTAGAAAATGTTTAAAAATGTATGACAGTGCCATTAGTGTAACATATTATATTGTTATAGCCTACTAACAAATTAAATAATGTAGCTTACCCTAGTAGCTTCAATAAGTATTGTAATCAATAATTAACTAATTAAAAAGTATAGAGTTAAATAAAAATGTGACACAAACACACACAACAAAAATATAACAAGTTATTTACCTAATCGAAAATATAAAATACTGAATTAAAAATTTTACAATGAGCCACCTTCAACCATGTCTTAAACAAAGGAATATTGGATAACCCTTGAAGGCTATCAATTTTATAATTTACTGAAAGTGAAGCAAATGTCAGTTAGAAGTAGTAGTATAACTACAGTTTACCAGCCAAAGATAGTGTTTTTCCCTATTTTGTTCTAGCCTCACATTTGGTTGGAAATAGAAAAACTCACTTTGTATTAGGTAGAGACAGACATTAAGAATAGAGTTTTGTTAAAAAGGTTTCCAGCAAGTTCTATTTTTATCATTATTCTTAAGTTTTTTTTCTTTAGCCACTAATAATTATTTCTGGCATTTTCCAACTGACATCCATACGTTCTCAATAAAAGTGTCTTGTGGCAAAGTAAATTAACCCGGCCAGAGCCACTTAGTGAGCGAAAGAAGATATTTTACAACTCATCGTCGTAATCTTCCACATTAAGTTTGACTTTTAGAAAGGGAGATCGCTCAGATTACAAAAAAATACCGCTTCGCTAGAACCTTCAATTTGTAAACCTTTAATTAATTTCTTAGAAATAAAGGTTATTGGCAGAATTTCTAGGAAACATCGTCCGCCGACGACAACTGGGAAGTTCGAAGAATCGTGAAACGAAATATTCAGCAATTGCATTCCTGTTAGCCCGAAAACCTAAGGTAAGACGAAGGTATTTTATACGAAATCCCACGGACTGTATAATTGTTTCACACGACTTCCCAAACGGTATATGGTACTGTTACATGTATGCCTGTAATGACTGTGTAGCGTGGGCAATTTATCGAAATTAAGGTTTACATTTTCGTTTGTGCAAGGAATTCCGACTTTTTTTATTTGGAACATTTACTGAAATCTTTACAGGTCAAACAAGTAAACAAATTCTGAGGATGAAAATGTTTCAAATAAACATTCGAAAATGAACACAGAATTGTATTTCCACGATTTGAAACGTTCTCCAACCATTTATAAGTAAACATACAAAACAATTTAAAGTAAGTAATTTGAAAGCATAAATTAAAAATGTTAATATTGATTGCCTTAGTGGATTGGTCTAATGTAATACCTAGTTTTTTAAGTTGAGCTAATCACAGTCCTTTTCTCTTTTTTTTTGACGACCCAAAAAGGAACAATATTAGCTCATTTTAAAATTATATATATATAAAAGTATTATTCCTATTATTACAAAGTGATGATATAATCTGGAATATAATTGTTGGCTTCCAGGAAGAAATGGCATTCAAGCGGTGCTGGACCGTAAGGTGTTAACTTCAGCTACAAATTAATAAGCAAGGTGCAGGTTTTTAAAATAGGTTTAAATTAGGCTTAGCACTTAGTGGAATGGAACCCACTAAGTCTGTCGAAAGCCCAGGAATTGCATTAAAATAGAACCAATTTAATTGCTCAACAGTTGGAATAGAAAAAACAGCGGCAACATAAAAAACAAATAAAAACATGGAGCCTACCATTCAACCAATTACCTTCGTTGTCGTAGCAACAATAGCTGAATAACGTACACACCCTAATTAAGAAAAGTTTTAAAAGTTTGTTTTCAATGATTGAATGAAACCACGAACCACAAACAGAAGGAACAAAAAACAATAACAAAACAATTTAATTAAAAGGTATGTTTAATGTTCTACCCTAATGCACATTTCAATGACATAGTCATCATCCTCAGAGAGCTTTAACACTACTGAGGATGATGACTAATTAAATTGTTTTGTTATTGTTTTTTGTTCCTTCTATTTGTGGTTCGGAGTTTCATTCAATCATTGTGAATTTGTCGCCACAATGCTCTTCAACCTTTGTAATAAAAGTTCGTTTTACCGAAATGTATAGATTTTTATTGCCTATTTCTAAAGATAATAAAAATAAGATTGCCAGATAATAATAGATACTTGACAGGTAATAATAATAAATATGACATCTTTAAATGCGTTCATTGAAAAATATATTCTGAAGAAAGTAACTTCTGGAAAATATCTCTGGAAATCCTACTTATCTAGAAAGAGTGAAGAAAAATTGTAGGCTTTTTCAGCTTCCAGTGAGACTCGTTTTAGAAAATACCCAATGTGCGTTTCCCAACTACTGCATACATAGCAAATTTATTAAAATCGGTCAACTGAAACTCCAGAAATAGGCGTTCATGCAAACCAATTTAATTATTTTATACACATATACTTTACAGCTGCACACATAGGCAACTACCCACATAACAACCAGACCAGCTGTTTTAAAGATTGTAGTCTTTTAAAAAAAGATAAATTGACATGCAGGTGGGAAAGAATTGTGTATTCATGAAAACATTACGATATCATTATTTGTTGAAGAGGGTAGAAAAATGTAAACATTATTACACGTAGAAAAATGTAAACATGTAAATATATATACTATCATTACGTTTTATAGCGAGAAACCCCGTTTTAGCAGACGTGGTAATTAATATACTAGTTGGATATACTGCAAAAACGCTTACGTTCTAAATACAAAAACTGTCTTTCCCTCTCCAAAACTAAATTATCGCAATTTACAAAACCGATTTTTAAGCTTGTGTTTAAATAGTTCCGTTTAATATTGTTACTCTGGTATTTCGCCAATTTCTCCAAGAACCTGAACCCTATTCACCACATCCCGATGAGTCAGGAGTCAGGAGCCACTTGACTCCGGACGGATATGTATTCGCTCCATTTCTGTGAACCACTGCAAATACCAACTACGTCTCACGATCTGCGGTTACAATGAATAATCACTTTCACAACAGCCGACGTAAGTAGCCTACAGTGATTGTAGAAGGATTCCGATGAATAATTCAATCTTATATCCATGCAAATTGCTTATATCCATAATATCTTGACTTTAAAACGGCTAATTTTGACCAAATACATTTTATAACATGTTAATTCAACATGTGCTGCTAAATGCTTCGACGTTTACTTGCAATTTTATCCTATTTATGGAGCGAAACTGAATTACATTTAAATCAAAAATAAATGGAAACAATTTGCGGTGTATCTGTACAAAATTAATAATAGAACAATTTGATTGGTTGGATGTTGTATGTAGCCTACTGGTTCGATTTACTTTGACCTATATTATTTAACCGATCGGTTTCCTGATGTGTTCAACAATACCGCCCGGGTAATATGAGCTATGGCTGGGTTATCAAGCAAAGCCGTCTACAAATCCGTCAAGGATATATAAAATCCTGTAAAATTAGTAAAAGGACATTTAAAAATCTGTTAAAGGATTTATTAAAATAAGTTTTAAACTTACAATGGGAGAATTGTATATTGCAAAAGGAAGCTGTACATTATGTGTTCCGGTATGCAAGCGCCATTTTATGATTGCTTCGATGCAGTAAAATAGGTCTGGCGTGAGGTGTTGATTTATATATTTCTTTGTTTATATTATGTTGCTACTTCGAATTATTTTTAGTAGAGGTTTTCCTTTATTAATTTATTAATTCTCGTTTTTTTAAATATAAATTAAAAAAAAATACTTATCTGACTAAGATACGGTGTTATACGTTGATTTCTAAGTGGCCTAGATTTTTTCTAAATTAAAAAATAAACTGAACATACGTTAACAAAGAAAAATTTATAAATTTAATCTATCAATAAAATGTAATTACAAATTATAAATAACCAGGTTTATAGATTCAATACACCCTTGAATCTATCGATAAAATATGTATATGTCTAGAATTTAGTTACAAATTAAAACGAACAAGGATTATAAATACACCGATGAATCTATCAATAAAATATACAATTTAGTTCCAAATTAAAAAGAACAAGGTTTATATATATATATACACCGTTGAATCTATAAATCGAATATATGACTAGAATTTAGTTTCAAATTAAAAAGAACAAGGTTTATAGATACACCGTTGAATATATCAATAAAATATACAATATAGTTCCAAATTAAGAAGAACAAGGTTTATAGATACACCGTTGAATATATCAATAAAATATACAATATAGTTAAAATTAAGAAGAACAAGGTTTATAGATACACCGTTGAATATATCAATAAAATATACAATATAGTTCCAAATTAAGAAGAACAAGGTTTATAGATACACCGTTGAATATATTAATAAAATATACAATATAGTTCCAAATTAAGAAGAACAAGGTTTATAAATACACCGTTGAATCTGTCGATAAAATATAAAATTTAGTTATACATTTTAAAGAAGCAGGTTTATAGTGATACACCGTTAAATCTAACACTAAAATATATTAAAAATAAAATATATATTTATCTATAAAATCTATAAAAACTATATTAAAAATATACAAATAAATGCACAATTTAATTTGTACAAATAGTACAATTAAAAAGAACAAGGTTTATAGATACTCCGTTGAATATATCAATAAAATATAGAATTTAATTCAAAATTAAAAAAAAAACTTTATAGATAGAACGTTGAATCTATAAATAGGCCTAAAATAAATGCCTGGAATTTAGTTACAAACTAAAACGAACCAGGACTATAAATACACCGTTAAATCTATCAATAAAATATACAATTTAGTTCCAAATTAATAAGAACAAGGTTTATAGAAACACCGTTGAATCTAACAATAAAATACATGCTAGAATTTAGTTACAAATTAAAACGAATTGGATTATAAATACACCTTTGAATCTGTCAATGAAATATACAATTTAGTTACAATTTATAAAGCAGCAGGTTTATAGTGATACACAGTTAAATCTATCAATAAAATGTACAATTTAGTTCCAAATTAAAAAGAACAAGGTTTATAGATACACCATTGAATCTATAAATAAAATATACAATTTAGTTCAAAATTTTAAAGAAGCAGGTTTATAGTGATAGACCGTTAAATATATCAATAGAATATACAATTTAGTTCTAAATTAAAAAGAACAAGGTTTATAGATACACCGTTGAATCTATCAATAAAATATAGGCCTACAATTGAGGTACGTATTAAAACGAAATAGGGTTTTAAATAAACCATTGAATCTATCGATAAATATATAAAATTAATTGAGGTTCATATTAAAAAGAAGCTGGTTTATAGATTCACAATTTAATCATTTATCAATAAAATATACAATTAAAGGATATATTAAAACGCAGGATTTTAGATACACCGTCACTAAGCAAAAAAAAAGTACACGTTCTCTTAAAGTACAATAACTTCAAATACACAATTTATCATTCCTTTAGTCGTTTATATCTTACACAAATCTCTAATATCTTGAAGTAGGCTACCGCTTGCCATAACATAACTGGTTATATTAAATGAAACTTAAAAATTTTATATCTTACATTTTACTCTCATAACATGAATTAATTTCATTTTAATTGGCGGCAACTCTTAAATCGATTACAGTGCAGGTTAATAACTTATATCTAAACAATAAAGACGGCGGAATAAAGTAATAAAACTAATGTTGTGTTTATGGTCCGGCAATAAGACGAGTTGTAACGAAAAAACAGAAGCCGTAGTAAAATGGCGATGGGATACTCAAAGCGAATCATTTCTGGATCAGCTGTTGCAACGTATATCGGCTGTTAAGTAATGAATATGACCTTATCGGCAGACACAATAAAATGACTGGTCGGACAGACGGACAGAAGCTGTCGTGCGGTACTTAGGGGGAGTTACTATTAATCATTACGTAGGAATGTTGCTCGGATTTTAGGCTTATTAGGTTTCAATTCATCCCGAGACGTTTCGCCAATAAAAGCAAGTTGAAATTCTTGGCTCAATGGATCGCTCATTGTGTGATCAAGCATTGACGCCGTGAAGATATTAATAGCCGGGATGACTTGAAAACGATTTAGTTATCTCGAGATAAATTAAAACTCTACGCTTGACGTGAGAGGACGCGAATTTCGTTTGATTATAATGACGTATTTCATCTTTCTTATAGCCTAAAATTAGAAATTACTACATTTCTACAAATTGGAAATTTGCTCAAATTACGTCAGCATAAAAAATTATTTATCTACTTATAGCGCAAAATACTAGAGTTGATTAGTATAAAAACTTATTTTACCTATACGAAATAAAAAAAAGTCAAAAAAATATATTTACACCAATTTAAAATGTGTACCTTAGTAAGTTACTGTAAAAACAGGTCATCGTAATGTTCTGGTTAATTTATAAAACAGTTTTATCCATCGAGCACTTATAACAACTCATTACAACACACATTCAAAAACTGAATCAGAACTGACTAAAGAAGCTCAGCTTAGGTGGTTTTTATATTAAATTACATCTATTTAGTTTTATCTAGTACTTTTATAATTATTACAAAAATAAAAAGAAAGAATTTGGTAAAACAAAAGTTCTAGTAGTTCTTGTAATAACAGAAATAAAACTAAGAACGCATATTGTGTAGATGTCTAACACAATTTTTTTACCATACAATTTATAGTTTACAATCATAAATCAGGAATCATAAATGATAATTTAATTACAATTATAGTCTTACAATGAAATTAGCACTAGAATTTACTAAATGGTACACAATTCAAAATAAATGTACATACAAAGGGAAGTTATAAAATATCAATACGTAATTACCCCAACTTTAATAAAGGCAATGCTTTAATTCTAAAACACAAATATTCAGGCAAAAATGACAGTGATACTTAATTGTCGTGGAGGACATATTATATCTTTATTGTTATAGGTCGTGCCACCCTAACTTGAGGCAGCCAAAACTGACCTGCAGGGATTATAGCCACCCGTCCGCAACCGACCCTTTTACAATCCTATTAGCAACGCTTCCGTGAACACCCTATTGTCCGTTTACAGTTTAGTTGATAGCATGGGCAGGCATTGTCCATGCTATTGAAACGGAGATCTTACGCTAGTAGCCCGCATGGAAACATCAACCTCATAAAACTCATTTAAACTAGTTGTTAGGAATATGTTTCCCTTGATATTATTTTTTATTGGTATTTATATTTTCAAGAATAAATTAATATATTATATTAATACATTAAGAATATCAACGTGGAACATTAGACAAAGTGAAAAAAATAGTTGTTCTGTTTACAGTTAGTTTGATGAAAGAGCTGTTTTTTTTTTTTTTTTAGGAAAGTAAATAATTGAATATTGTACAGCAATAACTGAATAATAATACAAAAACTTTAGGAAAAATCTTTAAATTCAAAATTTGTTATCAAAATAAATTAAGGATTGAGAAAAATAAACACTAACTTTAGTTTACAGAAAACATCAGAGCATTATTGGAGCTAGACTATCTATCATGACAAAAATTCTGTTGTGTAGTACTGTAGTAATTATTTGGAGTTCATATTATTTTATTTGGGAGAATACATTTGCTTTCAGAAACAATTTTAACAATTTGTTAGAATATAGCACAGCAATACAGCAACGTTAGAATAAAACTAATGTATTGTTTATACTGGAGTTTACGGAACGTTACTGAAATAAAGAAATTTGGGTCTTGAATTAAACACAGAGACAAGGATATTCATAACTCAATGTGGTAGTGAATAGGAGCCGATGTAGTTAGGTCAGGTAGTAGCGCAGCAAGCCTACATAAGGCCCGTGCTATCAACCAAACTGTGAACGGACAATAGTTAAATATTAAAATAAAACTAATTATAATGATATATACTGATTTACGAGTTCATATTAAGAACAACGATTTTACAAACATGCCTGTTTTCGTCCCATTTCAAACGGACATCGTTTACGATTTTAATATAATTATAAACTATAGCTGAAATAGTTTAGCAAACGTTAATATATACATGCTCCTCGTTCTTTTTTTTTGTACATAATTTAAAAATTACAATAATTAAAATTATTTGCAAAACAATATTTGTACGTAAAAGGAGATCTGTAAAATACAACGTAATCTTCGTGTGTATGACAATTTTATTCGGCATTTCAGTAAATAAAGTTAATATCGAACTCCATCAAAGTAGAACACTCAGCGTAAAACGTCTCGATAGATATTAGTTAACATAAACAAATCCCGCCCAAAACGATCCATTACTGTAAATCTTTCGATACAGAAATTACTTAATCACTATCTAATCTTGGACGATCGCACGGATGATAAGCGTAAATCAGAAAGAGATAACGCACGAAAAGAAAACGGGAATGAACCAAGACTCCGATCTGCCCACTAGATTGATTTGTTCAAGGCCAAAGTGGGCGACTTGCGATTTACAATGTACAAGAGTTGTGCATTATTAGCTAACTCATAGCCAAGTAGAGATAATGGAATGGATATGCACATAAACATGTGAACGGCTACCACGTACAGTATAAGAAGGTAATAACTGGCGTGGGCGTTGGTATTGAAATAAAATAAAAGTTCACTTTTAGTAGTACAAATTTTATACAAAATGTTATAAGTAAAACGACTAAATATCTCTTTAAAATCGTAGTTAATGTTTACTACCACCACAGTATACATAGCATGTCAATTAGGCAAATCAAATCAATTTAATAATATTTTTACCTTATTGTTTCAGTCTTGTGACTTCGTCTGCGTTTTTTATAATGACGCGTTTCGAAACCTATGTTTCATCATCAGATTATTTAATAAATAAGTTAAAAGTTCACATTACAAAAACACAACAACATACAACTCACGACACATAACACATATAAATTGTCCGGTAGACGTCTACTACGGCGGGCGGTCGAGCGACAATTTGGTCAACTATAGACATCATAATGTATGTGCAGCATCCTGGATTGTATATTTAATAGTTAAATTACCTTCATTTTCATTCCGCCAAAGAATCAAAAGTAGTATTCAAATTGATTACCGGTTTCGACGGCTATACCGTCATCTTCATACCCATGACAAACATGAAGTTATTCAGTCGTCTTCTTTATTGGCACATTATACGTCATACACATTAATTCTAATTATATAAAAGATGAATTAGAGATTAAAAAATTAAATTAAAAACATTGACACATTTAAACACATTTGCATGATACAATCACAAGAACCATGTTAACGTAATAGAATAATTACGTTAACTATCACTTAGTTAATAGATTAAAGAAAAAAATAGTATATGCCATTGACGGTTTTACTTAAATATTGTGGTAAAATGAAGCAAAATAAATTAAAGCCAAAGAATGTTAGACGAATCCTGTCACTTTAAAGGACGAGTCAACTCACAAAAAGAGCCCTGGATTCAACTACTATTTGCTTTACTTCTGCCATCTTACCACAAAAGTCTCGATATCCGTTATGGTCTTTAAAATAATACGTTTAAAGGTAAAGAATTTCCGAGGGTATATACATTTATAGACAACTAACTCTAAAATTTACTTTTGTTATTTAACTATAAACAGTTCAAATGTATTGTCGAAAATATGAATGTAATTTAATAAACATTTTATTAATGCTGGCATATATTAAACTGTTAGTAGCGATTTCGTGTTGAGGTTGTTTTTGAGATAACACTGCACATATAATCCACAACTCATTTTATTTGTGTTTCACAACGTGTAAACTTGCACCAGCACAGTTGGAAGTTCTACTGTTTAAAGAGGAGAGACTTGAAAACAATAGAACTCCATGGTGTGTGCAGCGAGAATATTAATATCTCATTAACACTATAATTCATTCTTCGACCTATTTTGTCAACCGGTCCTTCGATTTAAATACATTTAGTTTTCTCGGTGCAGTAAGCCTAATCTGATTAGCACGAACTATTTTAAATCATATACAAAAAAAAAAAAGAAGGTAAATAAATAAAATTGAAAGGACTAAATATTGTACTTCCATTGCAATATAAATATGAAAAATATTGTACAAGGTTATGTTTATTACTAATAAGATTGAAAATCCGTTAAATACGTATTTAAGGCATATATTTTTTTGTTACTAGGCCTAAATAAATTTAGAATTTAATTTGAATTAAGAAACGATTCAGCAAGTTTGTGGAAAAAACCTCCTGTTGAAGTACAATTTAAGTTTCAGATTTTCAAACTTAGTTAAATCAGTATTGTGTATTTATAGTCAATTCTTAGAATTTCGATAAACAATTGTTTCACGATAATTTCATACAGTATTAAGAAAAACAAGCACAAATATTCTTCCAACTTTAACAATGAACTTTTAATTCCATGGGTTACGTTATCAAATATTCAGGCAATAATGACCATTCCAGTTGAGCTTATAAAAAGGTATATCAACTATTATTTAAAAGTGATGGAAATATAACGATTTATAATACGAATTTATTGACATTAAAACATTGGTATTCATTTTGGTCGAAATGTAATAATTTCTTTCTACGTTAGGAGCCTGGTACTTAAACATAGGTCTTCTGAAATTTCACTACAATTTACCACCAACTGAAAATTTCCTTAAAGTTTTGTCAAATTGATTAGTTCTCTAAAGGGTCCGTCTATTTTCCTTTGTATCATAATAGGAAAAGCAAACAACACTAACCGGTTGAAGGAATTTTTCAAAATATTATTATTACACTATAAAATAAGCATCGAAACCCGTGTATTTTCATAAAACCTTATTGTATTTACCTAAGCATGAAGAATAAAGGCGTTAATTTCTGTACGTGGGAAGTGACTAGCGTCATAGTTTTATAAAAGTATAATTTAAAAGAAGGCAATTGCAAATATAAATGGAAACATATGCTAACAGGTGGGATTTTCAGTAGAACACTTATTACTTTTTTAATCTTGGAATTTTTTTCCCACACCCATCGTGATTTAAGTTTTTATACATTTTCAAAATTTGATGGCCCACAACATCAACGTTTTGGTTTGGAATAAAAGTACAAAATTAAACAGATCCGAAAAACTCGTCCTTCAAAATACAGGATATGAAATAAAACTTTTTCTAAAAACTAGGAAAGATTTTCATTTCAATTTTTTTGTTTCTTTTATATTTGCAACTTATAGCGAATTTTAATATGAAAACCGTAAAAATAATGTTAAAAATCGGTTTATGAAATGCTTAAATAGTTATGATTATTTAAATTTGTTCTGATTGTTTGTAACAAATCTCATTAGATGAAATTTTTTAAGAATAAATAGAGAAAGTATGAAAAGCGCGAACAAGATCATTAAAATAATCTTGAAATTGAATAATGAAATTACAACTTGATGCGAGACTAGAGTAAGAAGTCTCACTAAAAAGCAAGATTGCATGGATACGAATACTTCAATTTCTGTCGCAAATGAGAGTATGTCGAGGCTGTGTTTCTGTTGTTACACTCTGCTTAATTATATCTGTTATTAATGAGCATTCCAACAGCGACAGTCCATCAGCATTCCAGCGTCACGAATGTCACTTTTCGAAATATCTTTATAATATTACAATTCAAAATTATTGTATTAGCTGACCAGTGCGAATATTTCGCAAGTTATTAGTAGGCCTACACTTTAACACGTTGATTTAATTCAGTTAATTACGTTTATTTATTTACGTTGGTTTATAAATAACAGTTTCCATATAGAATCTTAGAATGTAAACAATCTAACTAACAGTTGTCACGCTAGTTAATAGATGGCGCCTTTCATTAGGAACCATATGAAGTATAATATAAAAGTCTTTTTAATAAATTTTTGTATCGAAAACATGAATTTTAAGCTATTGGTCTATTTTTCGTCAATAGCGGGGAACATAAGTTTTGAAATGATGTTAGAATAATTAGTTTTGATGAAGAATTAAGAGAGATATCGCTTAGCGACAAAAAACACCTTTAAGAAATAATATATAATGATTTTAAAGTTTGTTTATTCGACTTTGTTTGGCCAGTAATTAAACAAATTCCAATGCTCACAATTTCTGTAAAAGCACACAATCTTTGCAAACCAGATTGGTGTCGATAATAAACGTTGAAAAAAAAAAACATAATACGTGTTTTACAATCCGTTTTGACACAGTTTCAATGATTTAACTTATTCATTTTAGGTATTTTAGTCTTCGGAATAGGGTGTACGAATAATAATTTAGGTACGGACCTTTTTCAAAACGTCATTTCCTAAATCTTATTATTTGAGAATGGTCTGATTAAGAGATCGAAACCGGTCATCCACAAATAAAGGAATAAGGCATAGGAATGGCGTTTTCAAAAGGTACGTATCTAAATTATTAATGATTTAACTGCTGTTATTATTTCATTCCAATCATCAACAAGCAACCTGCCTCTGAGAATTTATATTTCACAACTTTTCACATTCTTAAAACCATTAATTTTTCTTACTTTCCCAAAATGAGTTGTATAATTTTAGAATTATTGATATTTGCATATATTCTAGGCGATATTTTATAGAGGAGACATATATTTTAATACTTTTCTAGACGAGTAGCTCGAAAATATCAAAATAATAATACTCATTTAAATATTATAATTAACTTGAGCATTTATTATAATTCTCTGTAATTGCCCAGCATTTTTATGTATTCCCTTTGTAAAGGCTAAAACAAAAAGGTTTAGCTTATGTTTTAGCCTTTCATTGGTTATGAAGTGTAAAAGGAAAAATTAATTTTCAAGCCACTATTTGCATTTTGTTACAGTTTTGATTTGTGAGTAATATAATTGACTTTAACAGTTTCGTTCATGAATTATAAAATGTTTCCATCACGTTTTAAGTAAGCACACTTTTAAGTTGTTCTTCTGTATAATTATGTTTACAGTCGTTTATGCTCGAGCTATAATTACCTAGTTTGACCTGTTATAGTCACTGGTCACTATCTGGAACCGTTTCTACCAATTACCTATTTCTGAGAAGTAATTCTAACTATTCTAGCTACGCAGAAATGTTATAGGTCAACAGTAAATGCATTTCGCTGTTTGATATTACAGGCAATCACAAATAAAAGGAGTGCAAATCTACGTCTCCAGGCAAACTGATCGCTTATCATAAAAGTAACTTAAAACTTAAGTAATTAATGTTCTATTTAATAAATTGTCGAGTTAATTTTAAGAATTAAAACTTAAGATTTAATTCTACATCTTGTAATACTTGTTATAGGAAATTAAAATCTTTCTTCTAAATGACTTAATATTAATATTTTCTTCAAACATGAATTTAGTCGTATTCTGAGTAGGCCCTAGATTCTAATTATATTATAAACGCATTTTATTTTGTCCTCTTCCTTAATTTAAGTAACTTAAACGCATTTTGGCTAAATTTTATTGCGTGGATCTAATATGTTTGGTCTTTGTTAAAGATTAATGCAATGAAATTTTTTTATTTTGAGAATGCGTGGTTTGATTTTTACATTTTTTATAAATGAAATTTATTTTTCGTTTAAATAAAAGTTCATTATTCTTATTTTTGTTAAATTTTTTAAAAGAGTAATGTGATATAGACGATTAAGTGATATATATTCCAAGTATTTCACATCCCCCCTCCCCTCTAATAGTGTCCACTTTTCCACCTATAGAAATCAGGTCACCTTATACAATAACGGAGATAAAAGAGAAACATTATTTGAACAACAATTATTTTTTATTTCCTTATTCTTCCATACAGACAATATATATGCACTCGTATTATCTTGTTGAATCTATGACTCTACTAAATTCATATACAGTATTTATATTTTTATCTGATAAAACAACACTTTGATGGAAACAACTCTTAGTAAAATGAGAATACTGTTCAGAAGCAGCAGACGCTACATCTATTTATGCTGAACAGCAATATTACTGATGTAAACGTATATGTCATGTCGCAATTCATTGTCTGCTGGAAACACAGTATCAGCAAAATATCAGAGGAATGCACTTCCTCGTGTTCCTTTACGTGTTATCTTTTGCTGGCTTATAATATTTTCCACATTTTATTTCCTCAGACAAAATCTCCTTCGAATTCGTGTTCACTCATAAGAATGCGATGTCACGAGTGATTCAAAATGTGTTAACATGATCACTTTGTTTAAATAAAATATATATATAATCCAAATACCACTCACAGACTCACTCATCACGAAATCTCAAAGACCACCGAACAAATTGGAATTAAATTTGGTATGCAGCTTCCTCTAGGTGCTGGTTAAGAAATGTTTTAAAAAAATTCGAAATTTTAGGGGGACTTTCGGGGGTCAAAGTTACAAAAATCCCCATAAGAAATACATAGTATAATATATTTATTGATATATTTCTTTGGTTAATATACATTTCGATTTGTCTATCCGTGCAAAGCCGGATCGGGTCAGCTAGTCAATTACAAACGTTACTCTTACAGCCGACTATTATAGACTTACAGTTTTCTTTATACCATCCGGAGTCATGTTCATAATTATTAGGAAAAAAAATGTAATTCATTGTTACTCACATGAGATTAATATGTAAAGTATGTTATTATTTGTTTTTCACATTTTGCACGATAGTTTAAATGACTTTTTGCAAGCTGTGTATCCACTAAAGCCGTGATTACACCTAGTAGAAAAATCTTTTCCGATTAGCATTTGCTACTTTAAAGAATGTTATCAACATTTTCATGTGGCACCTATTGTGAATGAGGATCAAATTGTTCTAACTTTCAATTTTAAAACAATAAATTTGTTACTGTACGGCAAAGAAGAAAGTTCTAAGCATCAAAATATGTCAATTACTATGTACAAGGAAAAAGAAAGATAATCAAGCCTACAAAATTTAAATAATGTAAAAAGCATAAATATTGTTTTACTAACCTAACCTCAACACATAAGTTTGAACTAAAAATATAAACACACTAAAGTCTTAACAAACGTAACAGCTGAAATACTTGTTTCCATTTTCAGTTAAGGTATTTTTTCTAATAAGATTTCTTATCGCTACTAACCACGTTAACTCACTAAATCCTCATTAATTGTGACTGAGAAGAAGTTAAAAGTTTCTCACTCAATTTTCATTAATTCTGACTGAGAAGAAGTTAAAGGGTCCTCACTTAATCCTCATTAATTCTGACTGAGAAGAAGTTAAAAGTTTCTCACTCAATTTTCATTAATTCTGACTGAGAAGAAGTTAAAAGTTCCTCACTCAATGCTCATCAATTCTGACTGAGAAGAAGTTAAAAGGTTATATATGTATTTTTAAAATACCGTACTGACTCGGTAGTATAATACATTTTGTATTATTAACTAATAAGCCTAATTTCATAAATAAATAAAAATAATAGGACATTTCTTTCTTCAAGATTGTCTGCCTAGTTGTAGAACTAATAATTGTAAGAATAATTAGGCCAACAAGGTTAATTTTAACTTCATTTCCCAAATCGAGATTCGATCCTTTACGAGCTGATTATGGTAAGCACAAACAGTGGATACTGATACAAGTTCCTCTACTTATTTAAGACTATTTTCAATTATTTCATGCACAGTTATGCAATCGAAGCGAGTAATCTATCTAATCTAACTTGATATTCTGTAATAACAAGAGACGTATATTAATGTTTCCTTGTAATGTCGATTTTTCAGTAAAAGCACGGCTGACATATTCCCGAGTCTTTAGTAGCCTACCTTTGAGACATTCCGTATAGTGTCGATGGATTTAACTTAGGTTGTAAATAAGTATAATACGCATGAGCGTCTCAAATGTAATAGTAATACTTATTGTTATTTGTAATAGTTTTGTAAATTTTCAGCTTTTTACCCCCAAATGTTCTCCTAATGTCACAATATTCACTTAATTAACTAAGCAAATGCCACGCATCAGCCCTTACTACTCAAAATACTTAATCAAAACATAATACCATACAGAGGTTCGTAAAGCCCCTTCATTATTTTTTTTTACTGAAAATAAGTTTACGAAACTTTGTGTATATCTTGTGTTGCATAACAGGACATATTTCTGAACATCTGATTTGGGGGATGGGGGGGGGGAAGTTGGGTTAACAGTTTCAAATGTAAAAGTATGTCATGTAATATGCCATTGAAAAGCTTATTGAAAGATTTAAAACAAACTAGAATCTTGCTTTGTTTCAAAGTAATGGACAGTCAAAGTTCTGGTAAATTATATTTTTATTTCATCTCTTTTAAATATAATTAAAATGCTAGCCTTGGTAAGATTTTTATATTGTTTTTGAATTTTTTTAATCTAGTTAAAAACATTAACTACATAACCTTTAAAAAAAATTTCAACAACCTACTTATTCCTAATATTAACAAATTAACAACCTGCTTTGATGCTACTAGGCTTTTCAATGGTGTATTACATGACCCACCTTTACATTTGAAATTGTTAACTCTCTTCCCACCCCAAGCACCAAAAATCATAAATGATCAGATATGTTTAACAATTTTCCTTCTTATGCAACACAAGATATACAAATTTTTGTTAACTTATTTGCAAAATTCACAATGTAAATGTAGAGATATGATTCTGTTTCCTTTACATTCATATAGGCATACATGCGCCTTTTCATTATAAAGCCTACTTTCAATGAAAACCATTAAATATTACATGAATAGCCTACCATGCAAACTATTGTTTGAAAATACTCTTTTAACAGGGAAATCATCCCTATGATTAAGTGTTTTTTTTTTTTAATATCCCAAATAAATTATCCATCCTTCATTAAATTTATCGGACCAATATACTTGATGAGTAGACGGCCTACGATAACACTTGTATGGCCATGGACTTATTTAAACTTCAATAATAGGAATGTTTCCGATACGCATGAGCTCAGGATCTCAGACTCTTGAGCCGGAATAATCTCGAGTGCACTTACAATTAGACCTAATGTATTAAACAGGAAGTCCACTTGAAGAATGTGTCACTGTTCAGATCTTCGATACGTTAATCTACAAGACATTGCCTCAGATAAAACCAGAAAAGTAGATGCACGTTCGTCTTTTAAACGCTCTTATCCAGCATTTTAATCTGCAGTGTGTTTCGCAACATCGATGGAAAAGGCGTTAAACCATATTTAAGTGCTTCCTGATGCATTTATGGACAGAATTAGAGTGGCATTAGAATAAAATGTGCTTTTTCATTTGCATGCAAATATCAATATGCTCGAGTCATAAGAGGCATTCGCAGTAATGAGATCGCTTCGGATGTGTTCTGCGTATATCTTGGATCACCGACTTATAGGCCTGATAAAAAATACCAGACTTTAACTCAATT
The DNA here is from genome assembly GCA_018207615.1 of Philaenus spumarius. Lineage (NCBI taxonomy): Eukaryota > Metazoa > Arthropoda > Insecta > Hemiptera > Aphrophoridae > Philaenus > Philaenus spumarius. The sequence goes on along the minus strand of JAGFPH010007223.1, from coordinate 10,303 downwards.
AAAATGTATTGGTCGCCATTTTGAAAATTAATTTCGTTTGTTATTTTCATCAAACTAATTAGGTCATTTCATATAAGCTCCCTGATCTTAACTTTAACTCACCTAATTATTTTATTGAATTAAAATTTTATCCGTTATTTTAAAAGATTCAGTTCCTTCTTAAATTAGTTACGGTAATTGATAAATAACAGTTGAATAGCCTACTATGTATGATTAGTTTGAAAGATTTTCTTAAAAAGAAAGTATTCTTTGAAAATTTAAGTTATTCCTGATAAATTAAATTTCTTATTCGGGTAAAAAATTTGGGATTTTGTAGATTTGTTTACAAAGTGTGATAGCACATTTAAATAGCAACACGCTTGTTCGTCCCACGCTTCAATGTTTCTGTATCATCAGCCGTCTCTTAAATAAATTTTTGTCCTCAATATTATTTCATGATTGAACCCCTACCCCCCCCCTCCTTGATGATTTGAATTAATAATATCCCTCATAATACTTCGTAATAGAGGTTAATCATAATAGACAATACTCATAATAATTACACTATCAAATATATTTTAAGAATGTAAAAATTAGGCAATAAAATGGTTTTTCCCCACATAACACCTTGGTTGGGAAATAATAAGTTAGTGTCTTAGTAGACAATTACGATGAGGAAGATGAGTGGGGGTGGCACGTACAATAGAGAATATCCCGTAAACGTATAGTCACTTACTGACAATGGGAGCCAATGACGCTTGCATAGTGGACAACCTGATTTTCATATAAATTCCTAAGATTAATTGAAAACACTAGAGTTTTGTTAGTTTGTAATTATAGATTGTTAAAATTTTTAGAATTGTTTGTTTGTGAAACATCATTCGAATACAAACAATATTTTCTTTATAAACAAATAAATGAATGTAAAATGTTCGAACAATTGTGGAAAAATAAGTATAGGTATTTGTAAATTAGGTATGTACTTATAACACCACTGGTTTTCGAAATTGTAGTCAGTATTTTGCAGTTTTGTCAGATACGTATCATATGTTTACGTATCTTTCAATAACGCCTTTTCATTGATAACTAACTAATTTATTTAACGTAAGTAAACTATGACACTTCTAAAACACTAAGTAAATTATTTTCAGAATTGTGACTACTGTAATACATATCGGTTCAATACCAAAACTATTAATATAAATTTGATACCTTTGCGGAGAAACTCCAGAGTGATTGGCAAACAGAATGATCTATTACGGATTTTCAATTTACGGAACCCTAACCAGATAAATCTCCACAGTCGTGCGTTTTTATTAAGCTCTGTATGATATTTTATTAAGCTCTGCATGATAATCCTGATTCGAAAAAAATCACATCGGTAAAAATTTTCACATTTTACGGTAACCCATAAAGCAAGGCTAAAACATGAAAGAGTTGCTGCAAAGCCTTATTACACAGTAACCATTAAACTCTTACGTTGAATTTAACTCATAAACTAAACCGCAAACATTCAGTATTTTTAAAACAATTAAACGAGAAGATCCTGGTCGTTAAAGTTATGTTACCATAACAACAAGCCGGATATGAAAGGATTGTCCCAAGCAGCTGGCATCCAGCCCTGTCACATGCATAACTTAACACTAAACTGACAAACTTAATTGTTTTAATGCCGTTCACTGTGCACTAGCTGTAAACTGTAGCTCTTGGAATGAAACTTAATTGTTCTTACACGTGCCAGAATGTCGTAAAAAACACTCGTGATATTTAAAATATGTGCACGGCCTTTGAAATATAAAAACAAAACTTGGTACACATTTGTTTCGGAGCCAGTATAGAAAATCAATGATCAGTATAACGTGGATAGACCCAATCCCATTTAATTTGTTCTTGTCTATAAGATATTATCCATGGACAAAGAAGGTCACAAGAAGGTCCGAGCAAAAAGTGCTTCAACACTGCTTCAATAACAGAAAAACAAAATGAAATAATGATTGTCCACGGCAGTTTTTAATTGATTCTCTGATTGTACAATAATTAACACTTGTAAATTGGTAAACGTTTCTTCCAGCTTTATCTAAAGAAAATGGTCATAAAAAAATCATAAAAGGAAAGGGAGGTTGTGTGAAGAGTTTATTTTTAAAGTACGAAGTTATTCAAGTACGCATTTTGACTGACTACAAGGGGAATATGGGAGACTAACAGGGTTCATAGATTGTTCGGGCCTCGTTGTAATAGAGAATGTTGCCTATTTAAAATTGTCCACAACTAATTGTCTGTTCACGCTATAAATAAAAAGTTATTTTTTTATTTTTAACTAATAATACAACACATGTCACATACCATGACAGCAAGATTTTACTCCAACATTATTTTCGCCGGAATTATAAAATGACGTTTACTTGTTTTATCTCTACGGAACTTTATCTCTCACATTGTGGAAGCCTAAACAGATTTTATTGGTTTCCGTAAATCTATATATATAAAAGCCAAATCCACTGACTCACTGATCACGATTTCTCAAAAACTACTGAACGGACTGGAACGAAATTCGGTATGTAGCTTCCATTAGGACCATAGGTGCACACTAAGAAAGGGTTTAAAAAAAATCAAAATTTTAGGTGGGTTTGGGGGGATCAAAGTTACTAAATCACGATTTCTCTAAAACTACCGAACGAATTGAAATGAAACTTGGTATGTAAATTCCTCTAGGACCATAGGTGCTCGCTAAGAAAGGGTTTCAAAAAATTCCAAATTTTAGGGGGAGGGAGGAAGTTACTAAAAATCCCCATAAGAAATACATAGTGTAATATATTTATTGATATATATTTTTTGTTAATGTACATTTAACTTTGATTTGTCTATCCGTGCAAAGCCGGATCGGGGGGGGGGGGATCAAAGTTACTAAATCACGATTTCTCTAAAAACTACCAAACGAATTGAAATGAAACTTGGTATGTAGCTTCCTCCAGGGCCCTAGGTGCTCTCTAAGAAAGGTTTTCAAAAAATTCGACATTTTAGGGGGTTTGGAGGTTCAAGTTGCTAAAAAAAACCACCAAACGGATTGTAATGACTTTTGGTATGTAGCTTCCTCTAGGACCCTAGGTGCTTGCTAAGAAAGGTTTTAAAAAAATTCGAAATTTTAGAGGGGGTTTAGGGGGTCAAAATGACTAAATCACGATTTCTCCAAAATCACCGAACAGATTGGAATGAAATTTGGTATGTAGCTACCTCTAGGACCCTATGTGCTAGTTAAGAAAGGTTTTCAAAAAATTCGAAATTTTACCTTGGGGGGTTAAAGTTATTAAAAATCCTCTAAGAAATACATAGTGTAATATATTTATTGATATAATATATTTTTTGTTAATATACATTTAACCTTGATTTGTCTATCCGTGCAAAGCCGGATCGGGCAGCTAGTTTCTCATAAACGAACGAATTAAAATACTACACATACGAACTAGATACAGACTGGGTAGACTGGATAGGTCTACATTATTTTTTTTTTACATCATTACTGTATGTTTTTACTAGATCAAGTTTCAATCCCACGCACAGTAAAAATATATGCAAAGGATTGGGCAATTAAAATGATTGATAGATTTTATATAATTATAATAATCTTA
>JAGFPH010007222.1:52865-64395 GCA_018207615.1 Philaenus spumarius | reverse complement strand
AAAACATAGCCAAGTCGAAAGTGCCCAACGGGCCAATAGAAGTTATCACTTCAAAAATAATTGTTAAACTAATCGTGCAAGATGCTCAAAAATGGCCCAGCACTTTAAAGTGATTTGATTACCACTTTGAAATATTTTAAATGAATTCAAGAAAAACATCAATTTGATAGTGTTAATGATTCACTTGAATCACTTGTTACAAGTCAGCATAACAGACAGGCAGGTCTTTACATCAGGGAAAGGAGAGTTTTGATTAGTTTAGGCTAGGTAGGCCTAATATATATTTTAATAGAAAAATGAGTTTTGTAGCCTTTAACATTTACATAAAATAAATTTGTGAAAATATATTTAACTTTTTAAATATAAAATTATCAATATTGAATGAGTGTAGGCTAATCTAATATATTGCCAACGTTGTAAAATTGAAATGTCTAAACTTAATTCATTCAAAGATACCATTATTTGAAGTTTTTTTTAAATGAACTAGGCCCTACTTGTATTTATCAAAGGTTTTTTGTTTTAGAATATGCCTACTATTCCAAAATTATTCAATTAAAGTATGTTTTCTCAAAACTGACGTGTGCAATAGGATCCCTGGATTATGGGTTTTATTACCACTATGCTAAAAACTAAAAGTACACCTACCAGTATGTATGTAATAACCTAGTTTGGAAAGATTTGTTTTAAGAAAGTGATTTAAAAGCTTTATTTGGTTGCAGGTTTCAATCATGGAAATTGATCCAGAAGAGTTGGTAATCAAACAAGAAATAAAAGAAGAAGATGAAGTAAGCTTTGAGTTAATAGAAGACCAAAGTAGTTCTCATGAAAGTGTTAAAGAAGAAAGTTTGTGTAGTGAAACTATTAAAGAAGACAGTTTTCTTGACATGGTGGATAACAAAACTTATTTTGTAGCAGATGCGATTAAAGAAGGAAAGAAAGTTAAACAAGAAGATGTAGATGATTCGGAGATGAATGAGGACATGGATTTTATAGAAGAAGAGATTGATTGTGAATGGTATGTTTATTACCAAATTTTAAAAGTTAGGTCAGGTTGCTAAGCCAGAATTTATGTTTGCAAACATCTTTACTATTAAGAATGTATAGCTCAGTTGATGGCAGCCTTGTAGTTGAAGGGTTACACCCCGATACACACGTAGGAAAAGTAAGTTGGTTACACGCATGGCGGGGATTCCCTCAGTTTACGTTATTTCTATTTGTATGAACTATTTTGCTGTGTTATAAAATAAAATATAAATATGAAGTCTTGTCAAGGTTTTTGTGCAAAGACTTTGGGTTGATTCAACCTTGCTTTGTTATTCATAACTGTGCATGTTTGGCGACTTCTAATAGTAAAAAGTCCAGTACAGTACGATTTTTTTAACCGTGCCCTCGGCTCGGCTAGCGCTCGGTGGGCTAGCGGTGTAGCGGGGAGCAATTGTAAAGGCAGTTCCACAAACTTCGAATAAACAAAAATGATTGAATAACTATTCGAATAAAATTATTGAAATAAAAACTACTCGAATGAGTCATAGACTACTTGTCTCTTGTTCGAGTATTCAAAAATAATACTGTGGTGTGGTTAAGGTAAATGCCAGACACCAAGTAGGCCTACTTCCCCCCCAGGCAGGAAGTTTTCTCCGGAATCTAACTCCAGACATCCGTACCGAGCAAACCGTAAGTCAAACGAAAAAATGTTTCAAATAAAATATTTAATTTGAACCTTTATCTAAAACTTTCTCGCGAACACTTTGTCTCTGACCAACAAACAAAAAACTTTCCAGCAATGTGAAAATTTCATGTCATTATTAAAGTACATTGTTGTAATATTGATTTTTAAAATATGAAGTAGGTTTTGTAATGGATTTTCTTTTACATCATACGAATCGTATGGTTCTTATCTGCGTATCGGTGAAATTTTCATAATTTTACATCGCTGCTAAGTGTATTAAATGTCAGTGTTATTGAAGCTTGGTTTTCGCTGTTTCACGCCGCTCGGCTCAGTTTTCGTGGAGAAAACTAGAGTAGACAAGAGCGATTTCTAAAGTTATCATTCAGGTTAGTACAATTTGGCCGAGGGCACGGTTAAAAAAATCGTACTGTACCTGGGAATTCCAGAGGGCTTAGCTTTACTGTTTTTATACTAATTACTATGTTTTATAACTTAGATTGAGTGATCTACTGGATTAAACCCTTGTGAAAAATAAAAGATGTATCATCTTTAACATTTCAATATTATTTAAATGGGGAAAATTTGTAACTTTGATCGGCCATTGTGTTGGATAGAGTCAACATACAGACTTGCGCTTTGCGCCAATCTTCTTCTTTTATCAAGGCCTTTAAAATGAGGTGTCACTCAATAGGGGGTTCTCATTTAAAATTTTCGACTTACCTACTCCCAAAATACCCCATTTTGGGGGGAGGGGTTGAAATTTACGATACACCAAAAAACTCCATTTTTGTTCATGTTAACAATCCCCAAAGCAAATCTGTCTATTTCCATTAGGCTAATAAAATAAATAACATGGGGGGGGAGGGGGGCTCTTAAGACACCTGGTATAAAGAGGTCTAATTGTTAGAGCCAAAATGGAGTGTTGCAGCTTTTTATTTGGACATGTTGCTAAAATTAAACTACACCAACTTGAAACAATTCAAAATCAAGCAAATAAGAATTGCACTAGGAACTTTCAAAACAACCCGAGTGATAGTCCTACAGCTAGAAGCAACTCTCTAGCTTCATTAAAATATTTTATAATATATTTCATTAAAATATAGAAGGTAGTATGCCCTAACTGAAAAATTAATGAAAAAAGTAGCAACTGGTCAAAACCATCCTAGGCATCAAAAACTAATAGAACTTAATATGTTTAGGCCTACAAACCGCAAATATTGGGAGAAGAAAAACTGCCTTTATATCCATAAATTATTTTAACAAATGTATTGGAAATTTGAACTTATTCCAAAGGTATGTTATAAAACAAACCAAGGTATAGCTAAAAATGTACCTAATGAAACTAAATTTAATTTGCAACCCAACTATAGACTTGACAATATCTATACTAAAATTATGAAAACATTAATATGATCAGACGGACTTTCCTAAACGTCGTGAACATAACCTATTTTTAAAATTTTCACAAATGGTTCAAAAAGCCCCTCAAAGTTGGTGCGGCCTTATCTATCCCCGACCATGAAAACGGATAGAAAATACAAACTAAATCCCATTACATCAAACTATTTTGCTTAAATTTATACTAGGCCTATATATAAAGCACACTACAATCAATCAAAATTTAAACCATACAAGTTATATGCACAGATTCACAAACCACTATACTGGATATACGTAATCTCTATATATAAATTGCAATTTCCTGACTGACGATCAACGCAGAGCCGATTCTATTAGACTTTAAATTTGGAAGGTCTATCCATCCAGTACTGTAATGTAGAGGGGCAGTAAGAAAGGATTTTGCAAAATTTGGGATTTAAAGGGTAGAAAATGTGAAAATTCATCACTCCCATAAGCAGCCCTATAACTGATGAAACAGCTGATTCGTATCAAATGCTTAGCAACACAATTCTAGGTGTGGCCTGTTTATATTAAACCAAAATAACGTTTTTAATACATTTACATTCATTACCATAGCAATCAGTTTGGCACATTAGAATTAGTTAGTTATTATTCACAACCATAGGCGTAACCAGGGGGGGTTATAACCCCCCTTTGAAAAAAATATTTCGCACTTTGTTTACATTAAAATACGCTCTTAAGAGTAGGCTAACTTGTTTTCATCACCTATGCAAATGTCACACTACAATAAATTATCAATATATTGCTGACATTATCTTTGGTCAAATTGAGCACTAACACTTTATTTGATATACAATGCAGTATAGTGTATGGCCTGGAACACACACGGAGTTTTCGTCCGCCATGGATTATTTGCCGTCGCCATCATATCAATAGTGGCGCGAAGGAGAGTATTAGAGCATTCACATTGGTCGGAAAAATAAACTATTGGTTTATTTACCGCTGACGGTAGCTGTGCTGCCACTACAATCGACAGATTTTCCACCGTCTTCGCCAAAACAGTGGCGAACGAGACCAAATGCAAGCCAACTTTCCTTATTTTAGTATTCTCTTCATAGAATAGTATCTTTTAGTCGCGTGTGTAGTTTGTCAAATGACAAAACAGACATTCTTAAATAATTGAAAATGTTTCTTCTAGTTCCTCAAGTCAGGAAACACAGTGTAGAATGCTTAAAATCTTCTCTTCTTTTATTTATTGATTGTATAAACCCAAATAAGTATATTTTTTGCTTCTTTTTCAATTAGCGAATTAATAATAAAGCGAGAGTTGCTCTCTGATCATATCAATAAAACATTAACAGAAATAATATATTACATTGATACAATTCGTGATTGATGAACTAGACACTTTAGTTTAATGAATTCCAATGAGTGAGGCTTTTAGTCGGAAATTTTACCTCCTTGTATGTATGCACACTTTAAGTTTAATGAGCTTCGACGGTAACTAATCTGCAGCCGACAAAAAAATACCATGTGTGTTTCTGACTTGTGGAGTTAGAGACAGCGCACGGAAAGTAGGCCTGAATCACAATTAGAAGTGGAAAAGTAGGCCTATACATACCTAGATATAATTTTAAAGTACTTTTGGGAAGCCTAAACCTTGTTATTTTGCATCTTAATTTAAAAAAAAATTCTATATCCCCCCCCCCCCCCGTTGTTATAACCCCTCCCATACGTTCGTCCTGGTTACGCCTATGTTCACAACCAACAACTTATTTGGATTGGTTTAACAAAATCAATGAACTGTAATATAATTCAAACATTTATTATAATTCAACATAATTATTGTTAAAACCGCTGATTTGGACTAAAGGTTTTACACAATTTAAGGTTAGGCCTATAAAATCAACAAACGTTTCTTGAAAGTGTTTCGTATTATTACCATAGCAACCAGAATAACACATTAATAATAAATATGTTACGGTAATTTTTTAGGTTAGCTGGTTAATATCTGTGATCGTACAATAAGAAGTGTTGCATTAATAGTAGGATAGATATTTTATACGTTATAACCTTTAGTTTTTTAGTATCTTATTCTAATTATTCCTAGGCTATACATTTAAAATTACAAACTCTATTTTAATACTCTGTTACATCCTGAATTAACACGGATGTTACTAAGTGATTCAACATACCTTTGACATTCAACATATCAACGAACATTACATTATTAGTTTAAACATAATTATATTGAAAACTAAACAAACAATCTGAATGAAACTAAAAGATAATATTTTAATCTTTATTTTGATATATAATTGTATATTTAAATACTAAACAGTATCTTATACTAATCTATATCTGTATATAAAAATCCATTGTCACGGTGTTTGTCCTCGATGAACTCTGAAACTATTCAACCGATCTTAATGAATTTTTTTTCAAAATGTGTGATTTATTCCAATTTAAAATATAGGATAGTTTTTATCCCGATCCAATTGGTAGAAATTGGGTTGCTACCCCAATAAAATAAATAAAAATTGAAACTAACTTCATACAAGCTATAAACCTAAAATTACTGTATGTAATATTATTTTCAAGATATTGCAAAACTCTATTTGCAATTTCATTACTTAAGTCAAAGGGATGAAATGAAATAACTAGGTACCTTAAAATTCAATAATAATCGATACATTTACTTTGTCTATATTCTCAACAAATGCTCAACTAATTCCACAAAAATTTCACAATTTTCTCATTTTAGTAGAAGGCTACCAGGATTATTTAGAGAATATGGTCACTACAATCAAATAGGTTAAAATGGGGTAGCCACCCCTAAACAATAAAAATAAATTTCACTAACTTCCTTCAAACTGTAAATCTTTATTTGTGTAGCCTAATATTATTTTAAAGTGACATAAAAATTATTTGCAATTTGATTACTTAAGTCAAAGTAATGAAATGGGATAACTACAGTAGAAGTCCGGTTATCCGAGGTCCGATTATCCGAGCCGCCGGGTTAACCGAGGCAAGTTTTAAAAGTATATTATTGTTAACAAACAGATTTTATGATGATTTTGAATATTTTTACAATCAGAGTGTCTAGGAAATTAATACAGTACAGTACTGCGAAATTAGCGCTTGTGTCAATCGGCCGGTGCTATATCGAGTATGACTCACCTATATTGGTGGTTGCTAGGTCGAGTATTTGTACCTCTACTGGCTGCTGCTAGGTCGAGCCCTTGTTATTGTTTACTGCCCGCGCCCCCGCCCCAGTCTGTCAGTCTACGCCGGGCTGTGCGCTTCAGTGGTGTGTTTAAGTCAGTTTTTTGCGTGTCAAAGATGAGTGGTAAACGTAAAAGGGTCGTGGTTTCTTTGGAAACAGAGTGCAATTAAGAGGTTGGATAAAGGGGAAAGTATTAATCTGTTGCCACTGATTTGGGTGTTGGAGAAGTTACAGTTGGCGATTGGAAGAGAAAGCGAATAGAAATAGAAAAGTGGGTTATGCAAATTGCTAGTGTTGGTGTTAGTGATTTGAAGAGGAAAACTATGAAAAAGGGAGAATATGAACAGACATCCGAGGCTTTATTTCTTTGGTTTTGTCAAATGAGAAATGTGGGGAGTCCTATTACTGGTCCAATGTTGCAGTCTAAAGCCGCACAACTTCACAAGCTGTTGAAGGACGGCGACGAATACTTCACAGCCAGCGATGGATGGCTAAATCGATGGAAAAATAAATATGGTGTCAGACAGTTAAACATCTCAGGCGAATGTTTATATCAAAACTTATATTTTTTCATCACAAATTACTTTTCCTACTGTAAATAAATTTAATTATTCAGTTTCAATACGATTTATGATTATTTTTAACCTTTTTCATTGACCTCCGTGTTATCCGAGTTTTTCGTTATCCGAGGTGGTCCCGGTCCCGTTTAGCTCGGATAATCGGACTTCTACTGTACTCTTAAAATTAAATCAAGCAAATGCGAAGCATTGTCGGATCACTAGTGCAATTATAGGCTATACCTATGGAGAAGAGTGTAATTTCATATTTAATGTAATTAATAAAATATTAGAAAATAATGATAATTCCTTCGTAATACAGTGGCTACCTGGTCATATAGGTATAGCAGAAAACGTAGGCCTTATAACGTTAAGCGTTATAAAAAAAAATAAATAGTTGTAATTAAACTTGCTTAGAAAAAAAAAATGAGTCGAGAAAAATTTCAAACTAATGAAAACATTATATGTGAATTATCCTTTGCTTAACACTTATTTTATTCTTCAATTTCAATAAAAAACACTCTCCATTCAAACTACTTTACTTTAAAATCAAAAAACTAACACTTAACCTCAAAAAACTTACTTTGTTTACCTTTGAAACATCTGTCAATCCTGCACATATAATTTTATCTATGCGACATGACTTCATCTGTGACTATATTGTTTAATCCCACCAACCTACGTCATAGTGCAAAGTTTATTGTAAAACATTGCACCATACGTGGCAAACGTCTTTTCGCGCAAAATAATTTCATTTGCGTCATATCTAATAATTATGCATATCGTATTTTACACAAAACTTTTTTATTCTAATTTGATTTACCGGGGTGAATTCCATTCTCACTAGATGGACAATTGTGGGAACCAATGAGATTCAAGACATCGTAACGAATAACTAAACTTCTTTACTTATTCATAGTCAAAAATAAATATCTTTACAAGAGAAAATTTCATTCAAAATACGTGAGTTACAAAACATAACTTTATGATCTACAACATACAACTTAAGATTTTATAAAAAATGAGATGCAATTCAATTTAGAATAAAAAAATATTAAATTTAAAAGCAGACTGGAAAGTTATTTTATTTTATTATTAGTAATATTTATAAAAAACTGTTTAAGAAGTTCAATATGTACCTAGGTTTTTGATTATTTCTATCGATACTTGCGTTTCACAAGAAGTTCTCTGAGGCGCAATTCACAGCACATGGTCACATGTCGTTATATAACGAATCCTCCTAAAATACTTGATGAATTTCGACGACTAAGCGTATATGTCCAATACGTTAGTTAATATTCGCGTTGAAACATAATTTGTCACTTTCCCTTACAAACAATTCATCATTTGCAAATGAACTCATAAACCACACAACGATGGCTATACAACCTACACGCCATCTTGAAGCAAAATTTGGAGCTGTACAATGCCTCTCTGAGATTCTTCGTTGTCGCTTATAGCGCTGCCATCTATATTAAGTCTGTTTTCTATATCACTATAGACGTTTGTGTTATTATTTCTTTTTTTTATGTGATATAGTTCTTTTGGTAATTATTTTGAAATATATTACAACTGTTCGTTATGTGACCTTAATATATTGTCTTAGGCTATATTTGAATACGCACTGTTATTTTTATCAATGTTCAATTTTCACACAAGTATATTGCATAGGCTACTTTTGTTTACCAATGTATTTTCTTATTTATTACAATTTAAGTCTGCTTTTTTAGTGTTATATATTACAGTCTGCATCTTTATCTTTACATATTTTTAAGTTATTAAAATTTACCTGTTTTGCGTCTTTGATTTATTTATATATAGGCCTATATAAATATAATTCACTAAATTTTGATGACTAGATCTTGCTTCTCTTATCTTACTAGACCCTTCCTTCTTTGCTTCTTTATTATATATGAATTTACTTGTCCCATCATATTTCTCCATCACACGGATTGCATGTGTCACAGCCTACATGCTGACATGTTAACTCAATAGATAAATATTTTATTATATACCAAATGGCAATTACATTAAACAATCAAAGAAATGCTATAAAATCTTTTTGAACAAACAGCAAATGAAACTAACAAGGCACTTTGGTACAAATACATAAACAATAACACTGCATGGTTGAACTCAATCAAATTAAATTGATGGGCAAAGGTAACAATATTCAGACAAAGATTCGGACACCCTAAAACAAACGAAAAACTGATAAAAAAATAGTTCACCCCAAAATGTTTAACATGCACATCAAATGTAATCCAAACTCTCCAACATAAAGTATTTGAATGCCCTGCACCTGGAAGTCAGTCAGACAATAATAAACTTGAAGCCAAAAACTGGAAACCCACATTTGTTTTGAGTGTTATTCTCAAAGAGTTGTTATTGATTCAATTTTTGTATGTGCGTAGGTCTGAGTCTATATTAAATGAACTTGATCCCTTGGACCTTCGTGGGATTGAAGATGTAAGTAGAATACATTTTATTAGTATTACAATTTATTTGTATCTATAGTTTCAACATGTCCAGCTCCAAGTGTTAAGGTCTTATACTAACATCAACTAAGGAATAACATTTAAGATTAGTGTTGTGTTTATGGATATTTCTATACAGCTTTTAGGCTAACTGATTTAAATACCCTACAGTATTTCTTCTATTTACAAACATAATATGTTCATAACAGTTGTTCCTGTAACAGTCCAAAACTTTGTAACAGAAAATAAGGTGATCAGTGCAAGAATTCAAATACAACACTGATTTAACTATTACTTGATAACGTTTAAGGTTGTTAAAATATATTGTTAAAAGTGATATATTTTTTAATATAATATATTAAAAATGATTAAAAATCTATGACATCATTTATTAACCCTCAAAGTGGCAGACTGCAGTCTCTCTGGCGCAAATGCAACCCGCTCGAACCTTAGCGAGAATTTTCATATATTTGCATAATCGATAATTTAATCCACCTATAACCATCCAATCGTAATAAAACCAGTACCGTTGGAAAGGTAATGAATTAAACTATAATTTTTGTATTTACAACTTTTTCGTAAAACGTATATTTACATACGTAATCACCGTTTCAAAATTTTAGTACGCAAATCAGCTGTGATTCACGCGTCAACGGACCCCGTATACTGTCAAGACTTTGTCTCATTTTCAACGGTCTGAAACTTCTCACAGAAGTCATTTATGAAGAAGATCATAACAGCATTGAATTCAGCAGACGATTCTCTTTAAAATGGTGTCTTCAAATCACATGTTACTTTAAAAACAGCTGTTCTACAGGATTTACGGTGAAAGCTTGTAATTGGTCATAGATTTGGCCAATATGCAAGCCTGTTTAGAATCAATACTTACAGGTTTATTCGATATATCCCTAAAATGTACAATATATGGTTTTGAAAAGAAAACTTCACAGTTTTTATCTATGTCCAATTCAATACATTTAGATTTCATAGGTTGGTACCAATGAACTTCTAAAATTATGCTTACAAATGTTCCGCCGACGAGTTCATGTTATGCGTCAGTTATAACATTTGTTTTGTGTTATTTTATGGTTATTACAGTTTATAAAATAGTGGTATATTGGATTTTAGTTATAAATAAATAAGTGTAGATTGTGTTTGAGTGAAATTAGGCTTATAACGGTGTTCTAATAAGTGAAGAAATAAGATAGCCTAGAAATAAGGTTTTAGCTTAACTGCCGATTTGATATTTTTGATTTTTCATTACAAAATGTAAAGTTATTTGAAACTGGGTAGAATGCTATTCGATTCTACATTTCATTCTCAAATTTTTGGTATAAAAAAAACATTATTTAAAGTAAAAAATGTATAGGCTTAGTCACTTCGAAATTAGTCATGATTTGCAGGTTATGTAGTAAAACGTTCAAAGTGTTATTTTGAACTAAACAATTGTGAAATTGAAATATATTTTTATTTACTAAATTATAAAACTTTTGGGTATTTTGAAAAAAATTACAAAAATGTTTTACTATTTTTTATGTAGGCATAAAGTTGTTTTTTTTCCTTCCGTTTCTGAACATTTTTTTTGCTTTCTAAGCTAATAACTTTTACAATTTTAAAAGAAACTAATTTTTAGTGGCATATTTGAATTCATTGAAGTTTCTTCTACAAAAAAGCTATGGAATACGTTTGTATTGGAGTTCATTTACTATTTTTGGCGAATTTTTAAAAATATGCTTGCAAAACGCTATAAATGGGCTTTTCAATTTTGGCTTTAACGATGCCACACCTAAGGTTAAAATAACTGCATTATAATCTTAACCCTAGAAGTATCAGGTGATTAGAAACAAACATGTACCAAGAGTCAGGTGACTAGAAAACTAATCGATTGCTTGTCGGTTACAAATAGGTACCAAGAGTCAAGTGACTAGAAAACAAATCGATTATGTGTCGGTTACAAACATGTACCGAGAGTCAGGTGACTACAAAACTAATCGATTGCATGTCGGTTACAAACATGTACCAAGAGTCAGGTGACTAGAAAACTAATCGATTGCGTGTCGGTTAGAAACATGTACCGAGAGTCAGGTGACTAGAAAACTAATCGATTGTGTGTCGGTTACAAACATGTACCAAGAGTCAGATGACTAGAAAACTAATCTATTGCTTGTCGGTTACAAACAGGTACCAAGCATAGAGTCAAGTGACTAGAAAACTAATCAATTGCGTGTCAGTTACAAAC
>JAGFPH010007222.1:28298-40721 GCA_018207615.1 Philaenus spumarius | reverse complement strand
GTAATTAAACTTAGCGGGAAGTTACATGGATGGCCTTTAGGGTCAACTGTTTTCCAAATTTTTTTATTAAAAATGCATTGTTGTTAATACTTTTTAACATAATTTATTTTTTTAAATGTTTTCAGCAAAAAAAAATTGTAAAATGCTTGTTAAAATGCATTTTCAAAAAACTGTTTTTATTGAATAAAACATTAAGGGGGGAGGGGGAGAGCACAAAAACATTTTTGCAAAATTTTTTCTACTCATCGAGACGAACAAATTTAAAAAAAACCGTCAAAATCGGTTAACCTGCACCTGGTTCCCACACAAATGTCTATTTTTACTGTACTATTATTCAATTTTGATTTAAAATTTTTTTTTATTTTTTGCATTTTAATAATACTTTGCGAATTTTTTTCCAGACAAACCATTGCTGGGACGAAATAATTACAAGCATTCTTTTTATTAAAAACACTTCCCCTACAGGATGGTATTTTTTATTTTTATTTACCTTAATCCCAGCCCGAAATATTAAGGAATATCGGAAAAAAGAAAAAAATTTCGAAGACAAGTTTAATTGAGACTGTGTATAGGCTATTACGCTATTACGAAATAGTATTATTTTGAATATAAAAAAGTGGAACTTTTAAAAAAATGGCAGCCATTTTGAATCCGCCATGTTGAATTTTCATATTTTATATGTATCAGTTTTATATAAAAATAACCAAAAATAACTCCCAAATAACCAATTTTCTTATTCTTTGTGACACATTTTTTAAATTTCAATATATATATTTGGGTAATTTGTTAGATGATTTTATGTGTAATGGAAAAAAAAAACATGCCATCGTAAAGCTGACACTTTCATCTTGAAAACGCCCTATTAAAACTATTTATTTAATACATTGTAACTATGCAATAGTTTATAATGTACATACCGGCATTATCGAATTTTTGCCAGACATACCATTGCTCGGACGAAAAAAGTAGTACAAACAAATGATCTTTTTTATTGAAAATTACTTCCCCTACACGGTGGAATTTTTCTTTTTCTTTATCTTCATCCCAGCTCGAAATATAGACTGGTAAACTTTTTTTATGTTAATCTACATACTTTAAGGTACTTATAAAAAAAATCAGCCGTACTGCAAATTACTGGTAGTTGTGACCTACACCGACTGGGTTATTCCCAAGTAATGAATTATACAACATAGATCAATATACTGGACTGGTAGGCATACGCACGGATTATGCAAGACGATATTGTTATAGTGATGTTACACATAAAACACAAGACGTGTCTACTGTTTAGGTTTTTGACTTTTTTTCATCAGAATAATTGTGTTTTCTTTGTGAATTGAAGTAAACGACAGTTGTTCACGTACAGCTGTTTTAACCAAGGAGATGTCTTGATTCCATATTTGTTGCATTTGTCGAGTCGAGATCGTTTGTTAGGCCTTTAATATGAATAAAGAAGGTTGGATAATTTTCTAAGCTTCAATTATTGATACATTGTCTTTTTTTTTTAATTTGAAATAGCTTTTATCGACTCATTTTTGCTTTTTACCTAAAGGAAATTGAATTATTCATTTTAATTCCTTATTACCCGAATTTATCGGGTATTGAATTCCTCAATACCCGAATTTATCGGGTAGGCTATAACCAAAATACTCGCCCGTATTTTAACGTATATTTCGGACCCGCCCGTCCCTCGGGTAGTAAAAAAAAAACCCACCCGAAACCCGAAAATTTGGGTACCAGCAGACCCCTAAGTCTTAAACGTTATTTCTTAAACATTTATTAATTGCTCTTTTTATGTACAATACCTATTGTATTTTGTTGTGTTTTTATGTATTTTTTCTATTGTAAAGTTTCTTGTATATAGGGCCTTTTTTTTATAAAACTTATTATTGGACTGTTATGTTTTAACACTTTAGTCCTTGTAAATTTGATACTTAAATTGCCTTTATGTTTATATTGTTTTATTGGGTTTTGTAAAACTACTTTTATGTTAGCTGTTATTAAAACGTTATTTGTTATAACATTTATGCATTGCAATTTTTTATGTGCAGTACCTATTGCATTTTGTTGCGTTTTTATGTATTTATACTACTGTAACATTTCTTGTACTTATATGGTCTATTTTTTTATATAACCTTATTGGATTGTTATATTTCAACACTTCATAAAATTAAGTTGTTTTGGTTATAAACTTGTAGGTATATTTTTTATATTATTTAGTAAACAGTGCCGACAATAAATTAATGAAAATATTAAAGTTTTGCTAAGCAAGTGTTATATAGAATATATTATTCTTATTGGGTACCCTACCAACTTCAAGTTTTAGACATAATTTAATAATGTAAGTATCACCATAATATTAAAATAAATTGATTTGGTTATAAACTTGTAGGTATATTTTTTATATTTAGTAAACAATGCCGACAATAAATTAATAAAATGTATCAAAGGTTTGCTAAACAAATAATATACAGAAGATGTTATTCTTATTGGGTACAAACTTAAAATTGTATACATAATTTAATTTTATCTAGGAGATTTGTTTCTGCACTACATAAAAAATATGTTTCTATACTTTACATCGTATTTTCACTCATAACAACGGTAATTACCAATAAAAATATAGGCTTTTGTGTGATTGTCTAACTGCATATATTTTATCCTTATCATTTAAAACAATATTCTCGTGAGATATTAACTTTTATAAGTCTAAGTTCAGAGCCTAAACCTAATGCAACAGCTCAACTAATTGGGAACATCGCACCGTCTAGGCGGC
Source organism: Philaenus spumarius (assembly GCA_018207615.1). NCBI lineage: Eukaryota > Metazoa > Arthropoda > Insecta > Hemiptera > Aphrophoridae > Philaenus > Philaenus spumarius. The sequence goes on along the minus strand of JAGFPH010007222.1, from coordinate 37,945 downwards.
TATGTGTGTTTGCAGAGTTTGCACAAAGGAAAGGAAAAGCTTGTAATGCAGCGGTGGGAGGGGTAATATCATGTGCTTTACTCAACCAGTAAAACTATGACGTTCGACTAGCGACTAATCTACGAACTACTCTTAGTAGGGACACTAAACGCAGCACTATTGCGTCATAAAACAAGATATTCTATTCAGGTACAGAACCCTCTTAAATACAAAATTAACTGAATTGAAATATTATTAACACTACAACATAATTTATTGCTGTACATATTTAAAACAAATACCAAATAACTAAAAATATATTAACTTTTTTACATTTTACTGAACCAATATAACGTTTCGACTTCTCGTCTTATGTAAAAATATTATTTTCATGATATCATTAATATTAATTTTAATGAATATCGCGTTTTTTTTAATGCAAGAGCCTTTAAAAATAAAGTTAAATTGCTCTTTGTAACAAATGCGTTTTTATTTTGCAGATTTAATGACACGGAGTCTTATAGTAAATGAGCTTAAAGGTATACAGAACATTGGTGATGACAGAATAATTAATTGTTCTTATGCACATACAAATAACATTAATGTAAAGAAACATAACGAGTGTTATTATACCTGCAGCCAATCAAGTAAACCTAAAGTACACATGCAAAGGCATAATGGAGGCAAACCATACCAGTGTAAAGAGTGTGTTTATACTTGCAATGATTTAAGTAACTTTAAACGACACATGAGAAGTCATAATGGAGAAAAACCATACCAGTGTAAAGAGTGTGTTTATACTTGCAGTGTTTCAAGTAGCCTTAAGCGACACATGAGAACTCATAATGGAGATAAACCATACCAGTGTAAAGAGTGTGATTATACTTGCAGTGATCCAAGTAGCCTTAAACTACACATAAGAATTCATAATGGAGATAAACCATACCAGTGTAAAGAGTGTGATTATACTTGCAAGGTTTTAAGTAGCCTTAAACGACATATGAGAATTCATAATGGAGATAAACCATACCAGTGTAAAGAGTGTGATTATTCTTGCAATGTTTCAAGTAGCCTTAAAGTACACATGAAAACTCATAATGGAGATAAACCATACCAGTGTAAAGAGTGTGTTTATACTTGCAGTGATCCAAGTAGACTTAAAGTACACATGAGAATTCATAATGGAGATAAACCATACCAGTGTAAAGAGTGTGTTTATACTTGCAGTGATTTAAGTAACTTTAAACGACACATGAGAAAGCATAATAGAGATAAACTTCCATACAACAAGTAATTTATTATATAAGTGTTTATGTTTAGATTAAGTAATTACTATGAACCTGTAGGATTATAGATTCAATTTATTTTAATTACATTATAATTTTGCAATTATTACCAAAAACATAAGTTGATGTAGTTTTAGTTTAAAAAATTGTTTTTTACTCAAAGCTATTTCTAGTGTAATCTAAATAATCAACAAGTGCTACAATAAATGAAATTTTGATAACATCAATTTGAAATATTTTAAATGTATAACTTACTTAGTTTTTTCTAATTTGAACTTTGTTAATGTATATTTATAAAATAATATTCTTTGTTGGTAAAATACAGATTGTTCTTCTAATTATAATATATATAATAACATTCTTAACCCTAATCATTGTTTTAGTCCAGTTCATCCAGATTTTAATTGGTTGTAGTAAAAGTATGCAAAACATTCCAAGCCAGAGACAAGCTAGAGGATATCTAGTCATATTTATAATGTCAGCTTTGAAGTGGGCAAATACAGTTTGCTGTATTTACAACCAAAGTATACAAACACTTGTGCATGCAAGCATTGAATGGCTTTGATCGTTTTGACATCCAGTATTTTACATTTCATAACATTCTTATTTATACAATAATTAAATAAATATATTGAATCACCATAATCAATTTTATAAACAATACATACACACTCAAATTACAGAATATAAAAAACCAAACGGAACCTTAATCGACAAACATCTGCCAACACTATACTAAATATATAAACAAATAAATATAAACATTAAAACAAAACATATCCATGAATAACTATAGTAAATATAAACCCATGCATTATGTTTGTCCTACCTGTGTATTCTTAAGGCAAACCATTTTAGTAAATAAACTCTTTTATCAGCTTCCACCTATACTTCCATTCTGCTTGACTATATCTTGCTAACCTTTCCCAATCCCGACCATTTAAATGTTGGTAAAATTTATAACGTTAGGCATTATAAAAATTAAAAAAATTGTAAATAAAACTTGTTAAAAAAAAATTTTAGAATCGAAAAAATATTCTAAGATAAATACAAAAATATTTAATTTAATTCAAAGATTATATGTGAACTACCCTTTAATTATTACTCACTTTATTACATAACTTCAATAAAAACACTCTTTAATTAATTTACTGTACCTTAAAAATCAAAACAAACACTTACTTAACCTCAAATCTTACTTGTTTACCTTTTGAAGATCTATCAGTTCACACATAATTCATCTATGCCCTGTGATCTCATCTGTGACTACACTGCGCTACGTCGCACACCGCCTACATCACAGCACAAAGCTTGTATTGCACAACTTTGCACCATGATTTTCGCTTTCGCGCCAATATAGCTTCATATGAGTCATATTTCTTTGTTTCGCATATCTTACTCTACACGAAAAGTTTACTTTAATTTAATTTTCCTGGGTGTGTTTCGTTAAGCTGCTAAAGTACTCGCTACATGGATATTTGTGGCAAATATGAAGTCTAAGACATCGTGACGAATAACTAAACCTTTTACTCACTCATTCTAAAAATCATATTTTAATAGAAAAAGATTAACATACATAGAACACAATCTAAACATACGATAAGTTAAATTCATAATAACAAATTCATAACTCAGGTTTTACTATTGGAAATTGTACTACGGTACATACAACTATACTGTCATTATAAAAAGATTTAGGATTGGGAAGGTGTTATAGGCCTATATTCCAATACCAAACATAAGGCGGTGTTAATGTCATAATTAAAAATTTATGACGCGTAAATTTGAAAAACCTGCTCAGGTTTTGCTATTGGAAGGTGTTCTACATAGATCTAGTTATAAAACTACACTGTCATTATAGCCAGATTTAGGATTGGGAAGGGGTTATAGGCGTATATCTCAATGCTAAACATACATTAAGTTACATTAAAAATGACAAATTCATAATTATTACTCATCGAATAAAACTTAGGTACCTAAAAGTATGTTACTGCTATTAGGTCTATATTATTAGGTATCTTCCTTTCTGATAACTAGATTTTTTTTAAATATCCTATTTACACACTTTATTGGTTTTATACTAATTATATTACTACATCTAAGATCAAAAGATCAGTTTTAAGCGAAAAGCACAAAAACCGTCTAAAATTTGTGCAGAATGTAATAAATAAAAAATCACTCTCTACTTGAAACATAATATCTCAAAGAAGTAGACTTGAGCCACCAAATAAAATACATGATAGAGTGAAACAATCAGTACTGTACAGTAGTTAACCACATCAACTCATTTCCTGATTATGAAAGCCACTATTTGAATAATAGAAGAGGACGCAAATATTTTGGGCCTGAACTTATATTACAAAAATGTATAGAGCTGTTATGTGAAAGAATGTGCTTAAACAAAGAAGCCAACAGATGAATATGCGAATGAATGGCTTTTTAGACAAATATTTAATGAAGAGTTTAATCTTAGTTATCATTTGCCCTATAAATGATACTTGTGATGACTGTGCTCACTTTGTTATTTTGTTATATGCAGTGTCTGATGAAGAGAGAATTATTCAGGTCCTAAAAAACAATGACCTTATAGTGAACCACAACTGAGGTATTCTCTAAAGAAAGAAGATCAATTACAAGCAAAATTAAATTGCACAGAAAATATAGTGCAGCTTGATATGCAAAAATGTCTTTCTTCACAGTGCCTTAATAATTCTTAATCATTTTACCTACGAAAGCTACTAAATGAAACAATTCATAATGATACATCAGGAAAATCATAATGCCATAATGTGGAATGAAGCAATTGCAGGAATAAATTTTTTTTATTACAACTAAGTCACATGACTCATCAAGTAATTTATCTTTATACAAACAAATATAGCATAGACGTATGTCCAAGATCTGGCTCATCAGCCAGGTTCTCACTCCACTAGCACATCAAGTCATAAGGCTTTGTCCTCTTCAATTTGCGCTGATCCTAGCTGAAACTGAGGAGCGGCAAAACTTTCACGGTAGTGTGTGTAGTCAATCTCTTACTATGTTTTGTTGCTCTTGTTTTAATTTCCTCTACAACAGTATGTATTCCTATAGTCCCGATGAATGTTATCGTTCCTTACATACCACGGAGCGTTACATATGCGACGCAATACTTTATTTTGAAAGGTTTGTACCACCTTGATGTTTGTTTTCTTGGTACAACCCCACAGTTGGATACCATATGTCCACACAGGCTTTAGTACTTGCTTATATATTAGCAACTTGTTGTGTAAAGAGAGGTCGGAGTGTCTTCCCAACAGCCACTGCATCTTTTTCAATTTAATTTCTGCCTTTTATTTTTGACATGTTCTTTCCATCTAAGTTTTGTATCTAAGGTCATACCAAGATATTTAGCTGTACTCGCATATGGAATTATTTGTGAGTTGATAGTGACTGCGACTGGGACAGCTTTTACAATTTGTAAAATTTACATGCACTGACTTACTCTCATTCAGCTTGATCATCCATTTTTTTGTCATTAATAGCATTTTGCAATTTATTGGTTGCATCTTCCACACGGAATAACAATGAGGGTTTTTTTTGACAATGAGGTTGGTTCTTGCCTTTTGATTGAGATATATGACTATAACCCCTTCCAATTCTAAATCTGGATAAAATGACAGTGTTGCATTATAACTATGGTGTACGTACTACAACTACCACTAAAAAAAACCTAAGAAGGTTTTTCAAATTTACGAGTTATGAATTTTTAATTAGAACATTGACGCTGCCAGATGTAAAACATTCGAATATAGGCGTATAAACGCTTCCCAATCCTAAATCTGGATATAATGACATTGTAGTGTGATAACTAGGTGTAGGCTATATACTCCAACGTCCATAAAAAAAATATTTTAAATTTACGAATTATGAATTTTTAATTATGCCCATAAGTGTTAAGGTTATAAAGACCCCTCTTTTTTATTTGTATAGGCTTTATATAATTTAAAGTACAAAATATAGGTAAATAAGTGAATAAACTATATTTATTTGTAGTTATTATTGTAAAATTACATAATTTTCACCTTATTTTAACCCATTTCAGACAAAAATAACACGTGAATCACTTTGTAACATCCTGTCGCTATCATCGATCGGCCAGAGTTAGTGTGAGCCCAGCACTATGCTATCTTCCCGACGCGACGGCTACTTAAATAGCCTAGTCAAATGTTACACAAAAAATGCGTGAACTGACATTAAATGGAGCATTAATGATTTTTGGAGAGGTTTTTCGGACCATTACTGGGACTACAAATCCAGATTTGCAACCCTCGGAAACCTGTGCTCACAGAATGGTGGTCGAAAAACGGTGATTTTCCCGGACTTTTTTCGGTTTTTGTAAAATATCTCCTAAACTTTACGATTTTTGGAAAAAATTGTCCTTAGCATTTTAAGAGTATATTGAATTTGCAAAAAAGTGAGATCAAAATCGTTTTTGTAAGTTACATATTTACCGAGATACGGCTTTTCAAAGATTCAGCGTTTTTTCCAAAAAGTTAAAATTTTAAGTTTTCTTTATGTTTCGAGATGGATACCGGAAAAATGATACATCCTACAGAAAAGCCAAGACTATGGAAGTTATAGGGAATTAAATAAGCTTTAATTTGAGCTAATGTTGTCCACATAGCTCATATATAGTATCGTCAGAAATAACAGAAAAGAAAAAGATGAAAAATGCTGTTTTTAGTTGAAAGTTGAGTGCAGTAAAACCAAGGTTAAAAGAACTAGAGTGGGGGGGGGGGGGTCGTTTCGGATAACAATTCTTTCTGTTAGGTCATGAATATACACACAGTTTTAAAAGTTTTTGAAGGTTAAAATGAATTAAAAAATCTCTTTGTAGGCTGCACTTTTTTCTGTATTTAAGTTAAAATTGCAATTTTAGGATAACCTTACGACAATATACAGTATACTACGTAATAGTTTATTGTACTTAATAGTTTGCTGCCATATGAATTAATTATTAAAAAAACTCGGTAACTTTAATTTTTTTCTTGCATCTATCTAAACGTGTGTGTCATGGTTTTAAGGCATTCATATACACTTAACATAGCGTCCGTCCGCGAAACTCGCTATATGCAATTGACATTGCCAGGCTTAATTATGTTGATGTTTGATTATATGAAATGTTTTAATAGTTGCTGTTGTATTATCTAATAACATCTTACAAAAAATAAATCATACCGCTTCAATAATCTTATATTATTTATAATAAAACAGCGATTATATTTACGGTATTTATAGGCCTACATTTGTTTCATTTAAATAAAACTATTAATTACGATTGCTTGTCTAAATTATTAAAAGTAATACGAATACACACTCTAAACTTACATGCATTACAGGAACATACACCTATTATTTATACTTAGTTTAAATACAGAAACAAGAGTTTTACTAAAAAACACGGACGTGACATTTTCCTATGCTTGTTCGGAGTAGGTGTGAGCTGTGAACCGGGCGTTGTGTGAGATTGTTTGTTTACGTTTTGGGCTGGTTGAACTCCAAGCTAGTTTGGGCTGATTGAACCTTTCGCTAACATAAGCGGGTCAATCAGCCCAAAGCTCAACTAGCCCAAACTATTATATTTAATTCATTTCTTTGGGCTAGTTGATCTTCTGTCGTTTTTAGACTGATTGAATTTTGGGCCAGTTGAACCCATCCTGTTTAAATTAATTCACTTTTAGGTTATGTCAGGGTTGTTGGTAAATACCAGCAACCAATAAGAACGTACTAAGAAAATTATTAATAATAATTTTAAAAAATAAAATAAAATAAGTACATAAATAAATCTCAGTAAAGATAGCTGCGACAGATATTATTTCAACAGGAAGTTGTAACGGATGTACCAGCTTGAATTACTTAGGACACAAATACACAGCTATGCATTATTCTTTGTGAATCAACGAATGCAGGTACCGTACGCAGCAAAAAATACTGCCAAATATGTTAAGCTCTAAAGCAAATCAGAACAATCCATATTTGAAATTACCCAATCAGAGAAGAATACAAAAATGCATGAAATACAGAGGTGGGAGATTTGGAGGAAAATGTCAGGATATTAATAGGTAAAAGGTACGCAGAGAGAACATAAAAGTGTGCCATATAGAAAAGTATTTTATTGAGAACTAAGCAACAATAAGAGAGTTAACACATGTCAGATATGTAAGTAACATATGACATCATATTTAAACATATGTAATATATTTGAATTGTCTTATAACATATAAATATATTTATCTGACACTTCCTCTCAATTTAAATCATATTACAAAAAAATATATCTTCCTTTTAAATCATTTTTTGAGTCCATCTGACTTTATATTAAATACCCAGCGAGTGTCTATGGCTTTAACATTCTTTGGTAAAACTGCAGGCTTCCAAGTATCATGTTCATGTAGCGCTTTTATCTCTTTCTTTATAGCTTCTTTCCACTCACTGCCAGAACTTACAGCTTCTTCATACGTTGAAGCTATTCCAGTGATTAAACAATAAGCTAAATGTACTTCCTCTTCAGAGCTATTGTCTTCAAGAACATCGTCCTTGTGTACGACATAATCCTCAAATTTCTTGGGAACTGACCTGATTCTGTTATTCCTGCGAAGAGGTGCTTCTGACACTTCTTACTCAATTCGACCAGTTTCAATGACTTTATTGTTATTCAAATTTTCTTCAATGTTTAGAGGAATACTAACTGTGGAAGTTTCACTTTGATAAACATAACTCTTTTCATCAAAAGTGACGTCTCTTGAAATGATTAATTCTTGTGTCTTGGGTTTCCAGAGTCTGTAGCCATTCCTTGCATAACCAACCATTATACATTCAAAAGCTCTTTTTTCTAATTTATCTGCTGACACTGGCAACGTATAAGCCCAAGCCTTTGAGCCAAAAACTTTTAGTTTCTCATAATTAACTTTTCCCAGGAAAATTTCAGCAGGTACATTTTTCTTTAAAGCACATGTTGGTGAACGATTTAGCTGATAAACTGCACAACACAATGCTTCGCCCCAAAGATATTTCGGTAAATTAGTCTCAGCTAATAGAGTTCTTACTTTACTCATTAAAGTAAAATTTATTCTCTCACTAACACCATTTTGCTGCTTTGTTATGGGGCAGTGTATATTCATTCACAATTCCTTTTTGTTTACAAAAATTCTTAAAAGCATTAGTATTCCCCTCCACAGTCTGATCTTATTCTGACTGAATAATAACCTCTAGCCTTTAATTGCCGAATATAATTAGTAATATTACCTTCTGCTTCGCTCTTTTGTTTCAACAAGAATACTTGACAGAAGTGAGAGCAATCATCAATAATTTTGTCTGGTAATAACGTTCACCATTTCTAGTATGAATCTTAAAAGGACCAGCAATATCACTGTGTATTAGTTCACCAATAACCTTTGATCTCGGTATGGAAATATCATTGAAAGGCTTTCTTTTTGCCTTACCCTCATTACAGGGACTACACACCCTATAATTGCTTGGCAAACTCAGTAACTTCATGCTCTGCGCATTTAAATGTCCAAGCCCCAGGTAGCACTTTCTGAAGAAGGTTTTATGTCAAAATTTGCAACATACAAATTTTCTAAAGTAGGGCACATAATTTTCAGTTTACTGTTTGTAATTGTTGCATTTTGACCACCACTGTCAAAGTTTACATTGTAACCACTTTTAGTCAGCTTTTTAACAGATAAAAAATTATATCTAAGATTTGGTACAACTATAACATTTAACCTAATTTGTACTTTTTTATTGTTCCATGTTTCTACACTTAAATAACCTCTCTTCGTGCCTACCATAACAACACCATTGGCTATTTTTATACCTACATTTTTCTCCAAAATTTCTATATGATGCATATACTTTTCAAGATCTAAAGACACCCAATGATTTGTGGCTCCACTATCCAAAATAAAATTTGCCTGCGTTGTTCTGCTACACTTCAGTTCGGATGTTAAGGCTTCATTCACAGTCAAATCACCTGTCGCTATAAAATCAAACTCTTCTTCTTGCGTATTTTCACTCTGCGCTAGGTTAGAATTTTCAAACTGTTGTTTAGGTGCTGCCTCTCCTCTACCACGTCTGTGTCCACGGGAACCACGTGAACCTCGACTACGATTTCCATACGCACGATTTATCATATTACGTTTTTGAGATATACTATTCGAGGGGCATTCACCTTTAAAATATCCTTTACCACCCCAAGTATGACAAATTACACTTTTGTGATATTCGCTGTTATTTGCCGAAGTATAGAACGAATGCTGAGTTTCTTGAACGTTATATTATTGAGACTTTCTTTATCTTTGAGCTCTTGATCTAATAATCTTGTTTTTACATCAGAATAAG
>JAGFPH010007222.1:17764-28198 GCA_018207615.1 Philaenus spumarius | reverse complement strand
CAATTCCAATTACGCTCGTCACCTTGCCGAAAATAAACATAGCTCAGGTGACTTCCACGCTTCGGTAGAAACCCTACACATTTGCAAGAAAGGTAGACTAATGAATGCTAAGGAAGAGTATGAAATTTATAAAGCATTCAAAAATAAACCGGACGATATCTTAAATGACCAACTTTCATTTCACTCTCACCATTTATATGATACGGCCATCAAATATTTACAGAAGACAAACAGAGATAAACATCTTTAAGATCCCTGAACGCAATACCGGCAGTATTCAACCGACAATGATAGGTTGCGCACCTAAGTTTGTATCAAGCGCGATATTGTATCTATGTGTTGTTGTGGTATGTAAGTGTGTATGTGGGTATATGTTTTATTTATTTTAATGTGCGACGATCTCTTCGGAGTGATTTTAACTTGATAATGGAGTTTCGGCTCCGAAACATGTCGTGAAGAATACAACGACTAGAAGTCACGTGACGGACCTAACAAGGTAATCTTATTATTATTAATTATAATAGTGACTTGGTACCACAAACATGCTAATCAAAATAAATGTTCGTTTTCTATAAAGGGTGTTTCTTTATGCACCTTTGTTCATATTAAGGTTATTTCATTTAATCAGGACTTTCAATTATCCCCGGATGACTTAGAGCCCCAATTAGTCCGGATTAATGAGGTTTTACTTTATTATATTGTTTTAGACTTTATTTTAATACTCACTGTTCTTATTGTTTTGTATCGCACTTTCAATTATCAATGTTCCAAACTGCCACTTCCATTTATCTACGCCTTATACACTTGTGTCAAAACTTATCGCATGTTTGTTTACCAACTGCAACCATTCTTTATACTAAAAAACTTTATTTTTGATAACCTGTTTTGTTAAAAAGTTTGGAAGTTTCTCTTCCGGCATATTTAAAGTTTTTAACGCATAACTTGTATACACCCTAACCCCAACATCAAACAATTTGTCTAAACCCATCTCTAAAAACAATACATAATTTGGAGTGTTTCCTGGCAGTTGCAGCAGTCGTTAAACAAACACACGCAACCACTGTTCCACCGGTTTATATTGTTTGTATCGCACACTTGCACGGCGTAACACATTAACGCCCTTTCCACCGCATTAAAGCACGTCCATTTTGATCCTAAAGGCACTTTTAAATTTGTTATGAAATTTTGCCACACACTGTTTATCTTGCCTTTGGCTGCTGCAAGTTTTTGCTAGAAATTTTTTTGCAAAGATAAAGAAAGTATCAATGCAACACCTAAATATTTGTCTTATAAACAGGCTCGTTGCTTACCTTCCTTTCATGTAACCGCATTTTCGACAAAAACCAAATTAGGCAAATAAAAATGATCAAACCATCTGCACCTAAATTAATATCTCTGCCGAAAATCCATAAAGCTGAATGCCCTATAAGACCTTTAGTCATTTTCATAAATGCTCCCACGAACAAGCTGTCGAAAACATTGGATTAAATATTGAGAAACAACATAACTTTCATCCATAATTATTCATTAAGAAATAGCACAGACCTTATTAATAAATTGAATCATATAGAAATAAATAAAAAAAGTATACTAGTTTCATTTGATATAGAAAACCTATACACAAATGTCCCAATATCTGAAACAATAGAAATTATAAAAAACAACATTTTAGACAATAATACCATGGAACACGACAGATTGGACGAACTCATCTTTCTCCTTAATACGTGCTTACAACAAAACTACTTTGTTTTCAACAATGTTTTTTACATACAAAACAAAGGATTAGCCATGGGTTCTCCACTCTCTAGCGTGATGGTAGAAATATTTCTAAATTATATGGAAACTAAATATATATTGAATACTTCAAATCAATTTCAAAAAGATATACAATTTTACCTCAGATACGTTGATGACACCATTTGTCTGTTCACGGGTACTATAAGACAGTTAAAAATGTTCACTAACTACTTAAATGGAATACACCCATCACTTAAATTCACCAATGAAAAAGAAACAAACAATAGCATTAATTTCCTAGATTTAACCATAATTAAAAATATCAACAAATTCAATTTTAAAGTATACAGGAAACCGACACAGACTGACCATACCATACATGCAACATCTAATCATCCTCATAACCACAAAATGGCAGCCTATTCCAGCTTTGTACTCAGAGTTCTCGCCGTACCCATGAATACATTTCATTATAACCAAGAAATTAATATAATAAAACAGATCACAGTTTCGAATGGCTACGACCATAGAATAATTGACAAATTAGTGAAGAGTAAAACTCAGACACACAAACCCACCATAAAAGAAAAAACTAAGTATATCAGCACGGAATTCCATGGTCTATTAGAGAATGTCGCAGGAAGGATATTTAAAAAAACAAGGTTACCGAACACTTTAGCATTCAAAACAGGAAATAATTTAAGAAATGCATTAAAACCTAGAAATAAATAAAAATACCCATTCAATGCAAGCAGCGTATATAAAATATCCTGTGACAATTGCCCTAAACACTATATTGGCCAAACAGGAAGATCGTTTGAAACCAGATTTAAAGAACACTTGCCTAAAATAAACCTTAACCCAATAAAATATAAATTTGCTGAACATCTATTAGAAACAGGCCATAATTATTCCAATATAGATAGCAATATGTAAATTTTACATAAATGCTCAAAAGGGCCAATTATGAATAAAAGAATTCCAAATCTACAAACAAACTATTTCTGATTCATTTATTTTATTAAAAGAAAAAGTCCACTTTCAATGAAACACTATTTTTGATAGTATAATTAAATTAACCCCTTCAACTAGATGACATAACCACCCGCAAAACTAGTTTTTTCAGTACTGACTAAGCAATGAACCAGGAGTGCCCATCCCCCCCAAAGCCTGTGGCGCAAATCCCCCCAAAACCTGCCTGTGGGTTCCCTCTCCCAAATAAAGTAGACATTTTATGCCATTTTAGCAAAAGAAAAAACATAATTACGCATAATTTTTTTTTTTTTCTTAAAAGTGTTATTTTATTCTCTGAAAATCTGAAAACAACCTATTAATTAAAGGACAAACACAATTTTTTTGTAAGTTCTACAATTTTGAAGTGATAACTTCTATTGGCCCGTTGGGCACTTTCGACTTGGCTATGTTTTCGAAATCTCGCGTCACGCCAGATTTCTCGCGAGATCTTGCATCACGCCAGATTTCCCGCGAGATCTCGCATCACGCCAGATTTCTCGCGAGATCTCGCGTCACGCTTTTGTTTAGACACAAGTCAGATCGTGGAGAGGGAATATTATTAATACATTATTTACATTTATTAGCATAGCAATCAAATTAACACATAAGAATTATTAGTTAATATAATATAACAGCTGATTTCGCCCATCATCTGTAATTCTTAAACAAAACCCAGCGTAGATTATATTTTGGGGTTATGTTTACAACTTCAACCATTAAAATTTCTTGTGATGTTAATTTTCTTATATATTAGTTATACAACTAATGTAGGCTTCTATAACTATAAGTTATATGGGCTTCTACACGTTATAAGATTTGCTTTGGGGTTATAAACTGTATATAAAACTAACCTTTGATCATCAATATATTCGTTTATACAAATTTAAAGAAGGATACCTACTGTTTAACTTCGCAAACATTCGTACATCTTTGTATAACATATTTGATTATTAATTTCTTTACTGTAATATTAACAACTTCTAAATCATTTGATCTATCAATATGAAATAAAAGGTAACTAAAAGATAATATTTTTACCTTTCTTTAAATATATAATAACGGATATAAATAAACAATTTGAACAAATAGGCCTACAGTTTTATAATCCTTATAATTGTACACATTTACCGAGTTAAAAATCCCCGTAGTCATAGAAGTTATCACTTCCAACGTGTGGTCTTAAGCACACCCAGTTAATTTTTTTAATTGAGTCTTGCCGACCAAGGTTTCGCCCGTGACGGCATTGACGAGGCAGTTTTACAACCTATTAGGTAACTTAAAGTTTACAGTTAAATCCAATAACTTATTAAAGTTTTCATAAAAATATGTTTATGGAAAAAGGAGGTTTTATGTAATTTATAAAATAATACAAATACACAAATTCAGTAAGATTTATTAACAAAAACAACACATTACTACTTTTGAAAATAGCAGAAGACATCATAATATTAAATAAGTTCTTTAACCTCTAATGCTTCGTGAAAAAGAAATCCTTGTTATTGGTGGTAATCGTATGTAATGTAACATGTTAAAGTATTAAACTAGCTATTCGAATTTAATAAAAAAAGTAATATATAGTTGAAAAATACAAAAATAAATTTACATTCATTGATAATAATTAAGAAAATGTAAGAAAATAACAATAAAAAACTACAATACATTTTGAAGACCAGTAGTAGGTACTTAACCGATTTGGAAGAATACAAAAACATAATACAAATAAATGATATTTCATGTAACACAAAATTAAGTGAGAATAAAATTGTTTTAATATTATTTTGATAAAATTAGACATTGATTGAAAAGTAGTTACAAAGTGTAAGTATTGGGGTAAACACGAATACCCTAAATTAAGATTATTAAATAAATAACAAAAAATAACTAACAATAATAAATAATATCAAATAGATTTCAAAAGAACTTAATGGAATAAAACTAACAGGCCAGACGCGTTAGATGTAAAGGTACGTTGTGATTGAGCGACTGGTGCGATCATCGCTCTGCGGTAATCGCAGAGTGATAATCGCGGGCGCCTGCTTTGCGTTGTTCAAAATGGTCTTGTTGTCTTGTTATGAACGGGCGACTGGTAGAATAATCGCTTCAATAACAACAGTCTGACGGCGATCATCGCTCCGCGATTATCTTCCAGCGATAATCGCAGAGCTATGATCGCACCAGTCGCTTCAATCGCAGAGCTATGATCGCACCAGTCGCTTCAATCGCAGAGCTATGATCGCACCAGTCGCTTCAATCACAACATTAACCCGATAGCAAATGGAAGTCAAAACGGACGTACCAGGTCAAATTTCATCGAACAAGATATCACTGAACAAAATCATGAGAGGTCACAAAAATTTTCAAATGTGATCTTTCAAAATTTCAAATGGTCCAATCAAAGGAAAAAACGAACACATCTAGGAAGAAGCAAGACAACACCCAAATAAAATAAAAAAACGAAAACAAACACTGAAATTGAGAGGAAAGAGAAAATGCCATTAGTTCAACCCTCCCAATATCACGGCTTACCATCTGAAGATACACATACTTTTATATCCAGATAAGAAGTGGCTTCAAGAGCTTACGGATAAACAGCTAAATCACAAATCAATCTATTAATTACATACCGTAACGTCGAAGACAACCAAATAATAGCACATGTAATACAAGGTTTAAGACCTGAAATTTGCGAACATATAATAACAATGGAGAATAGAACACTAGACCAAAGAATCTAAGGAAAATTGAACAATTTTTTTCAAAAAAAAACCTAAATCACCAAAAAATACTTAAGAATCACGGAAAACCACAATAGCACGGGAACTAGACAATTTGAAACCATTAAAACCATGACAGAAAAATAGAGCAATTACAGAAATTGTACACACATTAGGGATAAATATATATACAACAGAAAGGTTATAAAAAAAAACACATTTCAAATAAACGGTACAGTACCCGAAACTGACACATACTTTCTCACAAACATATTTAAATTATTAAACTGATTCACAGTGACTTTATTTTTGTAGAAGGGGTAGGAGAGGTGATTTTAAACTAGGAGATTAACTAATAGACTACATATTATTATTATTAGCTAGAGATAAAAACTATTCGATCGATTTCGAACAAATTTGCACCAAACACGTCAATTAGACCTGTATAGATGCATGAAAAAAGATTTTGAAAATTTTTGAAAAACAATCCTCTTTTTGGCCAAAAAACGCCTAAAAATCAGTTATTATTATTATTATTATTAGCTAAACAAGAATTTTTAGAAAGATACGGTTTTCTGCATGTGGTAGGGTACATTAAGAGCTGCAAATAAGCCAAATTTGATCAAAATTGTTAGAGCCGTTTTTTTATAACAAAAATAATAACCTACCCTAACTGATTTTTTGGGGGTTTTTTGGCCAAAAAGGGGGTTGTTTTTCAAAATTGTTCAAACCCGTTTTTCGTGCATCTATACAGGCCTATTTGACATGTCTGGTGCAATTTTTTTTGAAATCGATCGAATAGTTTTCGCTCTAGCTTTGTATACTTTCAGACAGACATTTTGTAAAAATAACTTTTTTGGACTCAAGGGTCAAAAAATTAATATAAGACCAACAATGTTCAAAACAATGTAGGACAAAACTAAACAATATGTAAAATAAATAAATAATAAAGAAAGTGATTTCCATCCAAAAAGAAACAAGCAATACATAAGTCAATAAAACTGTTTTGTATTAAAAATTAGTTAAAAAAAGTGAATAGTAATAATACTTTCAATGGATTTTTAATGATTTGAACAGAAGTTTATTTCTTCGATTAGACGACAAGACAAACTTGTTCACTCACTTCCGCTCATTTAAAAATTATGAATTTGTTATCGTTTTAAAGCTAACCAAACGTAGTTTATAACGATGTAAATTTGATATTGAAGTTAGAAAATAGTCAACCTTTAACCCTATTTGAATTTAGACGAATATTTCTAATAATATGCAAATTATTTTTAATAATAACTTTTTCTACACTATATTTATGTGTAACGGGAAAGTTTTTTTTACTATTATTTCATTTCATTTTCGAAATCACCAATCTAAAGGGCATAAAATGAAGGTAATTTGGTATAGTAAATTTCATATTTGTATCGTTAAACTCATACTGTTGGAAAGCACGTTTCATACAGAAACCAAAAATATACACTTTGTTAGACATTTGTTGATAATTTATGCGCAAACGCAGTTTGGACGAAAGGCTGCATTTTTAATTCGAGCCTTGACGTCATCTGATGAAATGCGCTGAACCCGTCCAAAACTCGTCTTTCTGAGTAGCATCCCTTATCTACTTTACACCGTTTTACACCATGGTTTTGGGACTGTTGTGAGGGGGAGGGCAGTTGTTGGCAGAATGACCTTGACAGGCTCTCAATGCTGTAAAATGTCTGTAATATGTTTGTACTTTGTTTACACCACACGCGGCACCCTCTATCGGCTCGTCTCTGCACTGCACTACAAGCAGTAGTAGTCGAATTGCCTGGTTGTCAATAATACGGCACTTTCGCACGATTAATTGGAGATTTTTAACACATAGAAACAAGAGATTATCTCGTAGTTTCTTGGGGGGGAATCGTCAAATCTTCATATTTTATATTGATTTTGCGCCATCAAACCATGCTGTGGGCACCCCTGCAATGAACAAGTGAACACGTGTGTCTATCTT
Source organism: Philaenus spumarius (assembly GCA_018207615.1). NCBI lineage: Eukaryota > Metazoa > Arthropoda > Insecta > Hemiptera > Aphrophoridae > Philaenus > Philaenus spumarius. Next base: position 20,743 of record JAGFPH010007222.1, on the reverse strand, counting down.
ATATGAAAGTATTAACATTGTGATATATTTTAAATATAGTTTTGTGTTTCAAATTGTTGTGTTGTGTGTAATTTTAAAGTTGACGAACATTTAAATTAAATGCTATAACCTAACAAGTTTTGGTTTGACAATGCCTGAATAAAATAGGCAAAACGGTCATCATTGATTAATAAACAGTGTTTACTGGACTGCGAGCAGTTGTATAAATAAGGTATTTATTTAATTATAAGTATATTATAACCCGTTCATAAGGCAGAACAACAAAAAACAGTTATTTAATCTTTTTGCATATCCAATTTACTCAAGATCCAATTTACATCTTTATCATCCTGGAAATGAGCGATAATTGTCCCATCTTGTTTACGCCCGCTTGGCGAATGAGCTCTGTTAATCCGTACGTTTTCATTTACATTCGTTTACATTTGCACAAAAGTCCCGCACAACTTTACAACAATCCTCGCCCCTATTATATTTTAAACCCTTAAATTGTGACGTTTTTTAGACATTCGCGCCACCTATATTTTTTTTTCTTTAATAAATACTTCTTACCGACTATAGTTACAACTTCTATCATTTATCCTTATCGACATTCCCAAATAGTTATCCTTTTCTCCGCCAGATGTCGACTCTGTACGGTATTACCTCTTATCGTGCACAACGGAACAGAGGTAAATGTAATCTGACAACCCCATCAGCTGTTCTCTATCTATTCAGTTAAAATTTTTGCTTGGTCATGAGATTGTTCTAAAGCGTCGGCCATTAGACCGTTACGAACGAAAACTTTTAGACGCTGCCAAGTGGTAGTGATGTTACAAAACTTTAAATAATTTGATCGCGATTAACGTGTGTCGCTGAACAACATGAATTACTTCTAAACCTTTGTTTTCCGGATACCAGGTAGGAATATTTTTAGCTTTACCTTAATAATTATAAAATATTACTTGTAAAACTTAATTAGGTTATTTCCACTTTTGGTTCATGTACAACTTCCTAACTCATTTTGTTTAATTTATTAGAGAAACCTATGTATTTCTTTTTACTACAGCCTAAATTTTAAATGTAATTCTTACAGCCTACAAAAAACTATAAAGCCGATATCATTTTGGTTATTGTTAAAGCCTAAACATATTTCCACAAACAAGCCTAAAGTGTTATGCATTAATTAACTATAACTGTGTAGTATTTCTACAGTGTAACAGATATTGAAAACTTTTAATAAGCTATAAGCAAAATATTGCTGATATGTAACTAAACGTTAACATTTCTTTTATGTTACCATGTGGCTTACCTAACATGTACAGACAGTGTTATGCAACATTACACATGTTATATTAACCATCACAATCTAAGCAGCAATTTGCTACCTGTGCTACAAAATTCAATAAAACAGCCAACTCAAAGAACTATCATTTTATGCTTATTTAAATAACTGCAAGTTTTCTAAAAAGGAAATTGTTATTTGTGTTATACAGTTATACTGGTCCAACTGCAGGGAATGTTTTAATGCAATGGGATAACCTGCAACAACTACAATTAGAAAAGGCCTACTTTCCAACTGAACATTAAATATATAAACAAAATATTTCTACAGTGATTTGATTAGAGACAGAACTTAAGTTAAAATGAGAACTATCTGCAGTTGTTCTTTTCCTTTTATGTTAAGTGTTAAATAGGCTGTATTTTGAAAGTAATTTTTGTATATGTGTACTATTTAGGATATGTTAGTATTTAATAAATTGGGAGGAGCAAGCTAGCACATTTCGGACCTTAGCCCTAAGGGCTACACATTAGAAATTTTACACCTTTTTTTATATATATAGAGAGACGTCTCATAATTAATTTTGTCTATTTATTCAATTATTTATAATTACCTTTTAGAGTTGGCCAACGACACATATATATATATTTATTCTTAAAACAAATCCATGGTATTTCATGTTAAAACTTTGTAACTTGTAAATCTTTTCTGTATAAATTCTGTAATTATTATTAAAAGGGAGGGTTTTTGATTTTTATTTTCGGGGAGGGTTTTTAAATTCAATTTAATAAAATATATATGTTTTCTTTTTTTAAATCTCAAACTTTTTTGTATTAAGGGCATATTAATAATTTCTTTTGTATTAAGGGCATGTAAACTTTTATTTTGGTTAATAAAACCAAAAATTATACCTATTTCTATAGTTTATTGAGCTAACCTCTAGGTATCCTGTGCATTGTAAGAGATAAGCTGAAATATTCCTACTTTTGGTGATATTTAAATTCTAAGGTAAGTTTTGAACAGTACCAATCTATGTGGCCCAGTATTGCTTCCGTTCCCTCAATTATTCTTTTGTAAGATTGGTACAAAATATTAAATTATTCCTTCTTGACCGGCCTTCCAAATCATTCAAGCCCTCGAATATTAATTTATCCCTATTTCGCAATCTCTCAATTTCAGTTTTTAACTTTACATTTTCCTCTTTTAAACAATTAACTCTTTAATTGTGTCTTTTTTCTTCGCTAGTGAACACAGTTTTTCGTCCAATAATGAACTTAAAGCACTTTGATCTATATTAACGGTTTTATTTTCGCTCATTTTAGTTTTTTTTACGGATTGATCTCCACTGTTTTCACTCTCCGATGAACCCCTTTGACGTTTTTGTACTTAAGCAGGAAAATAATCAGTAACAAACGTTTTTATCTATTTTTTGTCTGAAAATATAATAGTAAATGAACAATATACGTACGATATTGTTTAGTCGGCAATGTTGTATGTAGGCCTACTGTCTATGTAATATTATCATATCTTATCTATTATGGTTGCCTACCTTCAGGAGTAGTACTTCGGTACCGTCTGACGAAAGAGAATGAATTGGAAATCATACTGGGCCTATCATAAAGACAGCACATGTATTAATAAAAAAAACTAATAAATAGACCAAAAGTTGCTATAAGACAACCTGCAAACTTACCTTAGTTGGCGAAACCTAGAGATCTGAA